>JAMKQA010015121.1:0-21131 GCA_024699735.1 Posidonia australis
GTCTTGAATTTTTGCGGAGTTCTGATTAATATTCTGATATTTGCTGGAACAGTCTGTCGCTCTTGATGCCGGTATATTTTTGAATTCATGCTAAGACATTTTAAATCTTTTTCACGTTATAATGTTTATGAAAATAAGCATAATTGAATAATCATCAAAATTAATGTAATATTTCTAACACTTTTGACCCTTCTGCCTTTCCGATTTTATATCTTGATGCATGGTGAATGGATTTTAGTTTTGTTTGTTGGAATTTGGTATAGACTCGAGGGTCTAATCTTATGTTTTATGCAAGATTTTTAGTGCTTCTTTAGCAGGTCCGATCGGAAGTCCCATTTGGGGCGATCTCAGACGATATGGTTTGGGCCGTATTTTCTGGTATCGTAGAATTCAACATACCGAAATGAAAACGGCATACCGAATTAGTGAATTTCGATATACTGATTTCATTCGTTACACTGTTTTTCAGTCAGTTTGGTCCCCTGGTCGATTCAGCCTGTCGAATCACCCTAGTCGACCGAATCAGTAGATTTCGGCATATCGAACCTGATTTTCGGCATGCCGAATCCAGGCCCAAATGAGTTTATAAAATGCATTTTACGAGGGCTTTCTGGAATGCTGTGTTTTGTGCCATTGAGATGGGATTGTGGGTTGTCAGTGATGGTCCCTTGGGACACCTGACGCATCGCTTTGCTAAGGTTTTGAAAGAATTTCCAAAGATATGAAAATGATTTTGGAAATGGGTTTCAAAGAAATAGTTGGCCTATTTTGGAAAAGGTTTTCCTGGTTTTCTGTGTGCGGGGTGAGACAGTGTGGGACCGTGTCGTCGGAACCAGGGAATGTGACGACATTCTCGAGTGGTCGGACGCGACTCCCTGGTTGAGGTCAAGGGGCCGAGATACCTGAAGCTGAGGTGCGTTGGGTCCTAGAGGTATGAGACTCCTAGACTATCGTCTCAAGGCTAGGATTGTGGTCCGCGGGTTGAGGTGTTCCATGGCATGACGGGGTGGTATGATACTCCTGCTATCGCTGTGAGTACTAAGGCTCGGGTGTCGTCGGGTGTGGAGGTATGACACTCCCTCCTTAGCACCAAGTGTGGAGGACACCATGAGGAGGTGAATCCTGTGGTGGCCAGTGCAAGTGGGACACATGCCCCGTAGCTGGTAGCGTTCTGAAAGACAGGACAGCCTTCCCAAGGAGGAGTTGGCTTCATGAGGGTTCTCCAGGTGGGAGAATCGTGGGACGGTGGTTGGCTCCTGCACAGGGTGACACACCGTGGTAGTGCAAAACGCACTTGTCGCTCCTCGTTGGACTGCGTGTGGCCAGAGTTAGGTTGCCTAGCGCTGGGCTTCCTGACTCACTGTGTGTGGTTTGGGCCATTGAGGGCCTTTGCTTGTGGCTTTGGGCTAGTAGAGCCCTGGTTGTGGTTTTGGCCGATGTGGGCCTGGATTATGGGGTTTTGAAGAAAAATGGTTTGCAAAATGAATTTAAAAAGGAAATTGATTGTTGTTTTGTTTTCCGTGGTTTTCCCTGGGGTGCGTACTGGGTGACTTTTGTCACTCATATGTTTTTCCCCGTGTTTTGGTTTGCAGGTGCTGGCATGCAAACGTTTAGCGTAGTGCATATAGTCTGGAGTCTCCTAGCCACACACACAGGTTCCTGGTAGTCAAATATTTACTGTTTGGCTTTAGTTTTTCAGTAATTTAATTTGTTTAAATTATTGTGGAAAATGTGGAGCATGACAATGATAAGTTGTTTGCTTGTGGTTTTTGGTAAGCCTTGGTTCAGGAAATCATGCTCTGGGCTAGTGGAGGTTGTGGTCTTGCGCTAGTGTTGTGTCATATTTTGAAGTAGTGGCTTAGTTGTTTCTAAGTTGAGTGGTAGCAACTTGGAGGTCATTACAGTATGGGCCAATTGCATTGCATTAGCATTGTATTAGATAAACCAACACTCAATTATAAATGGATAATGAAATGGTCGATTCCAAGATTATAAGAAAACTAAAAGTAAAATACCTAACCTCATTGTGGCAGTAACTACCAAGAAGTGCATCACTTGGAGATCTCTTTTCCTCTAATGATATAAGGAATGGAAGTGAATTCAGCTAGGAATCATGGAAATAAACCATTGTTCATCAGATCATCATCAACCCAAAACCCAAGAAATATCATAAGCCAAAACAAATAAACAAATAAAATTAACCAAGAGGACTAAGTAAGAATGAGGCTTAGATTTGCTTTTGTTCAGACTAGGTGAAAGGGGAAAAAAACCACTTTTCATGCCCACTAATGGTTGCAGCAACCAGTTGCCTAACCACAAGCCATCTTAAATAGTCGTCATGACACCAGAAACACCTGTTATCTGAGATTCACAAATGCATCTCATCATCACCTCTTCACATATACACATAGCACATAGTTGTTAGAGAGAGAGGGAGAGAGTGAGTGAGTGAGTGATGATGATGATGAAGACGACGACGACGACAATGGCAAGGATAATAGTGAAGAAGGGCTTCTATTTTCGTGTTGATGAGTTTCAAATCATTGACCTTTAAAAGGGACTGGATAGGTCCTTTAGAGACCAAACCCTCTAGCAACTAGAGGCCTCATACCTATAAAATGTCCTATGCATTCATCACCAGAAGGCATGGGTATGGGCATGGGGGTGAGAGTGGTAGGAGAAGAAGACGAATAGAAAAGGAAGGGGGTTGTCTGAAATCGAGATCTTGAATACCAAATTGAAGAATGGAGATGGGGGAAAGAGAAAAGGAAAGGACTAAAGAAATGTGATGATGCTATTAGATAAGGAGGAGTGGTGACTATCAGAAGCCAAGGAGAATGGAAGGAGAAGACGTTGTGTGAAGCTTGTGACGAGAAAGTGCGCAAAAGATGGACGAAGTGTGTAGAAGGTGGAAGTCCAATGCTTGTCATATTTGGGACATGGGGTTTATAAGATAAAAAGATTTGGAATATAATGATACATAATTCATAAACAAGACAAAGTGTGTAGAAGGTGTAAGTCCAATGCTTGTTGTTTTGTGGGACGCTATAAGATATAAAGATTTGGAATATACTAATACATAATTCATAAACAACACGAAGTGTGTAGAAGGTGGAAGTTCGATGCTTGTCATTTTGTGGGACATGGGGTTTATAAGATATAAAGATTTGGAATATACTTATACATAATTCATAAACAAGGTGGACATCCATTATTTGATTAGATCTCCTATTCTACAAAATGGACATCCCCCATTGGTAGTAGTGGAGATCCACTTTGTGCAATAGCATATTCTATTCTGCTAGTGGACACTCATTACTATTAGTGGATGTCCACTTTAGTTAATGGACGTCCATTTTTGTTAATGGATGTCCACTTTTTTTTTATTTTTGTAAGCATGCATAAATCAATGAGGGTTGGCCTAAAATTGAATCTAGTATGGCTTGGTTTGAGTTCGATCCAAAATAAATAAGACCAAGGGTTAGGCTAAGGTTGGAGGATTGGGAAGTCCAATCATGCCCTAGATGGCCCAAAATGGTTCTGTGTCTTGTCGGCTCGACAAGGAATCTTCATAGGCTACAATTACTCTAAACCTTGTTGGCTAGGCACAACCCATTTTCCAAGTCTACTAATAACTTGTAAAATTATTAAAGATGGACATTGATATACAGACTTCTTACTCATTTTTGGACTCAGATTCCACATGAGATTCAAATAACCATTTTTTACCTGAAAGTGCACTAATGATGGCATGGTAGGACCAATGCCACCTAAGCTAAATAGATTTTGGTTATGTAATGACCCCTATCACAATAGTAAAACTAAACACAAATAAAGCTATTTAAAAACCTAGTAATTAAATGAAAATAATTTAAATAAATTGAATAAACACTAAACTTCACCTATGCCTATGGTGTGTAGCTACATGACCCTTTCTATATGTACTAGTATGGACTACCACTCTATAATTTGTACTTGCAAGAAAAACATTAAAACCATGACTAAGTGACATCTAATATTCACTTAGTACACCCCTATAATCAAATAAAGCGACAAACCAGGAAAACCAAAGCTATTGAATATTCAGCTCCCAAACTCGTACGATCACCCCGCGTAGCAACACCAAAATAGACATCTTGTAGAAAAACTAAGAAATTCTATCCTACACAATACCACAATAATGAAACCTACTATTGCCAAGCAAGCATAAAACCTTTTAAATAAGCATTTTCACAAACAATTTGTACTTTTCTCTTTACCAAACAAAAACCGCATACACATTTGAAATCTCTTTAAAATATACATACTTGAAATAACTACTCTACATCAAATCAAGTCTACCACATCATCAAAACCACACAAACTACAAAACACACAGTTCAAAACCTATCATGTTGTCTAATGTCAAGCAACCAACATGTAATGACCTAGATTTTAAACAACACTTTGAGCCAAATATTCCAAGTGGAATATTGTGTCCTTGGATGCGAAGTTCCCTGTGTTTGATGTAAAATATAGCTCTGGTGTTTGTCCACACTTGAATCGGTGGATTTCTAGCTCCTCGATGTTGGATGCAGAGAGCAGGGTGTCCTATGGTGGGTGTGCGGAAGCACGCACCTACTATTGCATGGGACAGCTACAGGGATCCACCATGGACTACCAACACGAATTGCTACCGAGGGTTGCCACCATGTGTTTCTGTCGTGGAAAATCTAGTGGATTTTCAAGATCCAGAACCTTCACTTCCTTCCCCAAGAAGCCACCATGTGTGGTTTATAAGAGTGGGTTCAGGGGAGGAAGAGAGGAAGGGGAGATGCAAGAGAGGGAGGATGAGACCGTAGGGAGGAGGATGGCTGCTGGAGGAGATCATCACCGTCGCTATCCATGTCATAACGCCAATGTTCACCGTTGGAATAGGTACACACCCTGTAGGCTTCCTTGTTTAATTCCAAATTTGATGTTAGGGACATGATAGTGTGTAGATGTTTGTAGGGATTTTTGGGAGAATTTATTGGTTATTAATGGTGGTTGTTGGCTACAGGTTTACTATGCTCGTGCACAATAACCATAGGCCTTGGTTTTGTGGTTTCTGGGGATTCGTTTGATGTATTCTTGTGTTGTTTATCACAAATGGAAGATCATCTTGAGATCTTCAATTGGGTATATTGTTTGTGGTTTTTGAGCCAACGTAGGGAGATTAGCAGTCAGCTGCACTCGTGTGGTTATTATGCTTGTGCACAGCGCCCATTAGCCTTAGTTTAGCGATTTCTTGAGATACATTCAATGGATCATTGTGATACTCATCCCAAAATGTAGATCATCTCGAGATCTTTGTTCTGGTATGTGCCTTGCATTTTGTGGTTGAGTTGTGTGTGGTGCACCGTTGATTCCCATTTTGGGTGAATGTTTAACTACCCTACGTGCTAACCTGTGCTCTAGTTTTTAACTAGACGCATGGGTAGTAGGCATGGGTCACTCCTACAGCTTGCTATGGCAGGTCAAGCTTGCATTTTGGGCCTAACAATGGGACCATTTAGGTTGTTTTAGCCCTTGTTTTAGTGAGTTAGGTATCATAAGATTAAGCCTTGACTCTGTAGGTGATCTTGAAATGTAAGTGATTAGGATAAATCATTAGAATGATTTTAAGGATTGCCTGAAATATATTAACAAGATTCCACTAGGCTATAATTTAGCATAAAAGATTATATGACTTAGAAATACCAAGTCTTTCCCTTAAATGGTTTAGATGGACATTAGGGTTCATATTTAACCTTAGGATTATATGTTCGTTTGAGTTTTGTTGTGGTTCGAGAACACAGAGAGGACAGTTCACCTAGGTATAGGGTGAGTATACTTTCTAAGTGTGTAGTTAGCATTTTAAGGGTCCATGAGGTGGAGAGACACTAGGACGAGAAGACTCCTACACAGGATGGTTGTCTATGACAGTGTAGACACTGTGGTAACTCCTCGATGGACTACTTGTGGGTAGTGTCAGTTGCTTGGCGACAGGCAACACAACACACTATGTTTGACTTGTGGTTGTGGTGTTGCGCTTGTGTGGAGAGGTGTTTGCACTAGACTGATACTGTTTGTTTGAAATGATTGCGCCAAAGTGGCATTGTGGCTTTTGTCGTGCCTTGGTTCGAAGAATTAGGCTTTGGTATAAAGGAGACCATGTGGTTTGCAGTGGAGGCTCCATGCTGATTTTTGTGATTTGTTTGTTACTTTGGTGGGTGTTTTGGATGCTATAGAGAGTATTTAGACACCATTGGTTGTCTGATCTGTGTAGAAAGTGCATGGGATTAGACTGTATGACTTTTGGTGCTTTTGGTGTGTTTTTGGACTTGATTTGGCAAGAGTAGCCATTTCAAGTGTGCATAAAGGATTTTGAAAGAGCATGGATGTGGTTTTGAAAGAAAAAGAGAAAAGAGATTTTAAAGGCATGTTTTAAAGGCTTTGCTATGTACTGGGCAATAGCGAGTTGCCCTATTGTGATGCTATGGCATCTAGGCGAGATGCTAGAGTTTGGTTGCTTCTCAGCGTAGCTTGCTGAGTCATGTGGTGTGTGTTAGGTGGAATGTGTGTTGGGTGATCATTTTGAGTGGTCACTCATGTGTGCTTTGAATTGTGGTTTTTGCATATGTTGGATAGGAGCTGTTGGTTTACTAGTGCACATAAGAAAGAGTCACACTACCACACATCATGGGTTTTGGTGAGTGTTTAATTTTAGATTTATTTTTTGGTAATTATGCTTTATTGTTTATGCTTAGACTCAGAGCAAGTGTAACTATAATTGATAGATTAATGATAAAAGATAAAAATGAAAATTGTAGCTAGATTGAGTGGTAGCGACTTGGGAGTCGTTATAGTTGGTATTCGAGCATAGGTTACCTAGGAGTACTAGCCTAAGAATATCTAGTAAGGTGACTCCGTAGTTTGTATTCATGCACCTTGATTTTCTTGATTTTCTACTTGCAGTGTTGAGGAGTATCTTCAGCTCTAATCCCAGTGTTGATGAGGATATCGAGTGAAGGACCATGAGGAACCTAGGAAGTGAGGGTCAGCTTGTTTGATGAAGTAAATGTAACACCTAGAAATTCATTACCTTGTAATTATTCAGTTTAATAATTTTTATTGTGGGTAGGTGTTACTGGTGCGAGGCCTATTTCACTAACTTAATGCCTTTGTGCTTTAGCCTCGGTGTTGTGCCCTATTTTCTTGTGTGGCACTGTGCTCTTTCCTTTGAGTGGGCGTGCATGTGAGGATTGGTTGTTGTGCCTTGTGATGTAGTGAAGTGGGTGGCTGGGACATGCGGTTGGGTGCATGTGTTTTGATTTGTTGTTGTGTAGATGTACAATTGCCTCTAGCCACGCATATAAGAGAGGGGGAAGGACATGGCTTCCCCAACACTGCAACCCTCTCCCTTCTTCTCCCTCCACTTTCATGAGCACGGGTGGCATGGTGAACTCTGGAGCTCTCTTCCTCCTTCTTTTCCTCTTCTTCCCTTTCTCTCTCTCTCCTCCTTCCATCCCGAGCGAGACAAGAGAGAGTGGGACACACAGAGAGAAAGAGAGAGAGGTGCAATGCTGGAGTGGACCCGAGGCTGAGGTAGAACTCCAATCTTATTCTCTAGTGGTGCAGTGAGCTCGAGGAGAGGCCGTGGGCTAGTCGAAGTGATGGTGATCACCAGAGGAGCGTTTGGGTCGCTAGCAGGTGGGGGTCGCCTCTGTAACTCTCCAAAAGGTGCACATCCCACCATTTCTTCTTTAATTTGGCATAAAAATGTCGTAAACGAGTAGATTATCATGATTTTGATGCTTGGTAGTGATTTTATGATTTCAGAAAATTTATGGTGAATTTATAGTGATTTAATGCATACCGCCATGTTAGTGTTCATTCATTTTGAGCTCTTGGCCTTTAAATTTTATTACCTTGAGCTATGGTGAATGGTTTTTGGTGATTTGTGTTGAGCTTGGCTCAAGTTCCCATTTTAGACGAATTTTGGGTTAAGGCTAGCTGCTCTTCTTTAATCGGCAAAATTGGCATGCCAAATTCATTTTGGTGTACCGATCTTGCATTTAGATTTCCCTAGACCTAGAAATCGGCATACCAAACCCATTCAGTGTATCGATTTGACTCTCAGAAAATTGGCACTGATATTGGGTTTTTGGTATACCAACCCATTTCAATGTGCCGAGATCCAACCTAAAGCCCAAGTTCAGCTGACTATTACAAATCAATTTGTTGAATCAGTGCCCTGAGCCCAGGTTTGGTCAACCATTTTGATTTCAGTCTATCAAATCAAACCCCTGAACCTATTGTAAGTGGATTTTCAGTTGGTTTCTCAATTAATTTATTATGATTAAATCGTATGGTTTTTTATAGTCATCATGTTGATATACAAATGGTTTTGAAAATGATTTCAAGGAAATGTGATAATGTTTTGGAAAAGAATCTTTGTAGTTTTGTGGTGGATCAAGATACCAGAGGGTCGTGTTGCCTAGACCAAGGAATGTGACGACATTCTTAGGTGGTCGAACAGGTCACCTAGGTTTAGGTCAGAGACCAATAGACTATAGCAAGTGTTTGTCAAATCTCAAAGGTATGATACTCCTAGATTGTCGTTCACGAGACCGAGGCTGATGTTCCCGGGTTGAGGTGTCATCTAAACCTAGAGATATGATACTCCCATTATCACTAGACACTGAGACTTAGGGTACTATTTGGGTGTGGAGTTATGACACACCTGTTGTCCCAAGTACCAAGGTAAGGACGTTGAGAGGACATACCTTGTGGTGTTGACCAATATAGGTAGTCCACATGCCTCGTTTCTAATGTCATATTGAGTGATAGAATAGCTTTCCCAGGTGAGGTTAGCACTTTTAGGGTCCTTCAGGTGAAAGGACTTCAGGACAGATTCACTCCTCATAAGGTGGTAGGTCCGTAGTAGTGTAGTACACCTTGGTGATTATTTTTGGCCAGAGTTAGTTGCTTGATGCCGGGCAACACGACTCATTGTCGGTGGCCTATGTTTGTGATTTTCGCCAAAGTGGCCCTGAGGTTTTTTGCTAGTGAGGCAATTCACAGTTGGTGTCGAGTTTTTGCCCAGTGAGGTCTGAGTTTTAAAGTTTTGGTGGATTTAGTGAAAATGATGTTTTTAAAAGAAAAAGAATGGATTGATTTTGTTTTTTCGTGTTTTTCCATGGGGTGTTGTGACCATGTCGACGAACAAGGACCCGTGAGTCTGGTATGAAAACCAGACTCACAAACCAATGAAGTCACCACGAAGATGGTGAATTTGAGGATGGATACTCAACTCGAAAATACCGATGAAAAGCAAAGGTTAAGGAAAATGGAGTTGCCACCTAATCTTTTAACGGAATGACGAGGAAAATCTGATGCATAAAAATGTAGGAAAAAGGATGCAAATGAATGCAGATGAATGTGAATGAATGTGGGCATGCTTCGCACCTAATGGATGCAACACATTGGTCATGGCAGGCCAGAAAAAAGAATAAGGACTCCTATTACGCATGGTAAAAGTGTTAGGTACCCCCACACATCCGAGAAATCGATCTTTCTTAGCTAATCACTCGCTAAATGGCTAATGTAGGCAAATAATGCTAAAATAATGTACACCATAAGGTGAGATGTAAGATGCCATGCTAGGATGCAAGAAAACATGCTCTGGAAACATTACTGAAGTAGGAAAAAACAAATAAGGATCAAATGATAGGATTAACAAGTGCTTTATAAATTGTCTGACTCGCTAACAATACACGTCGCTTAGTTCCGTTGGGATTATGTGCTATTACAATCCGTTAAGAAAGGGCGCACATAAAATCTACTGGAAAATTGCACTAAGTATTTTACGGTTCAATGCAATAAACTTCCTCACCCAATTTCAATCAATAAAATGATGGAAACCAACGATGAAAGGTCGTGTAAGCAAGAACAAGATGCCCGGAAGACAATGTTGTGATCAGATCATGCAATGGATGCCCTTATCTCCGCACCCACCTAGCTCATCGGTGCTCTAGTCGGACTGAACTCTCTAGCCGTATCGAAGGCCGATGAGCTCCATCTATGGCCATGGAGTTAAACACGATGGATGGGAGACCCAAGGGATGCAGTATGAATGCGATGCTATTTGGAAAACACGAAATGTGGCCCATCTTGACCCAATTCAGTGAACCTAATGCCTGACTGTCATGGCAAAGATAGCCTACAATTCTAGATGCTGATGGACATCGGGCCTCATCATGATGGGCGGATGAGTGGATGTAGCGACACACGAGGTTCAGGTTCAACAACCAAAGCCTCACCTGAAGCCACAGGTGCATCGCCGATGCAGGGATGCTATGTTAAAGATGAAGATCAGAAATCCGATGAGAAAATTGTGACACAATACGATAGGAAATCACAGATAAATAAAGCTCTAGCTAAGGATGTACTACAAGAGCAAGGGAGGAGGCTTACCTATGAAGATTCGACGTGAATTGCCTTGTTTAGAGGTGGGGAAGGTTGTCTGGAGCATGTACCAGCGTTTGGGGAGATGATCGAATGACAATGATGAAGTGACAACGCTCTGGATTTAGTAGTGGCTCACACACACTCATGGGACGAGAATGTAAGTGAGGCGACGAGTGGTGGAGCTCAATTGGGGTTCGATCGAGCTAGTTAACACACTGTGGGGATCTCATTGGAGAATTTAGACATTGGATGACTAGAAATGGGTTCTCTAGATGCTCGAGGCTAGGAGCTAGAGGCTTGGGTCGAGAGAGCTAGCGAGGGAGCTTCTAGAATTCTCAACCGTGCCTCTCTTGCAGGTGACAAGGTCGTTATATAGTAGAATTGGATCAACGATGGCTGTTGATGGGTAATGGTCTGGATTAAATGGCTGAGATTCGATTCTAGGTTGTTTGATTGGTTTTTTGGTATTTAAATGGGAGCAAAATGATCTAGGAAGGATGTAGAATGTTTCCAGATCCAGGAGATCCAGTGACGAGGTAGAATTTGGCATTCCAAGATATTCACTAAGCTCCCTAGCTATCTACGCCAATAAACTTTGCTGGCTAATGTCACTTAGGAATATCATCTCCGATAGTCATCTAAAATGTCCACGTTGAATTAACGCTTTAAATACACGCTTAACCGAATGATGGGCATGACTTTTGGATTCTGGGCCTATTCCACACTCTTTCAGGACCATATGGAGGTTGTAGGTTGTGGTAAATAGGGTTTTGAAAGTTTGGATTGTTTTAGGGTGTTTAATGGGCTTTGAGGGAAAGTGAGTAAGCCATCCATCACCGTAGTGCACTGCCACCGCATCACACCTTTTCAGAGACTATTAGTGAGTTCCTACAAAAATCAAGGTGTCAGTAGATGCCCTTCCTTGAGCGAGGTTAAGGGTAATCAAGGCGAAAGTTCAGGATTGACAAGACACCCCGCCCATATCCATGGGAGAAAAAAGAGATATTATGAGCGATAAGTCACATCTTCAGAGGATGCACCTATGGATGCAGATTTGGGGGTGATCGCTGCAGATGTCGTCATGTCTACTCACGTCAACACCTTTTGTTGTGATCGTCACTTGTCTTTTGCTTCCGTCAGTTGACAAGACACCTTGTGGGAGTTATTGCGGTAGATGCAATGAATATGGGCTCTCGGTTCACTAGATCGACAACTGAATGTCATCCAACGACCTCCTCGTACTATGTATGATTCTTCCTTTCAAAACAAATAGAAAATAAGGCTTTGGATTAGACTAGGTGTAGTAAACAAAATACGAAATAGGATTTAAACATGACGAATGAACGAATCTAATACTAACCAAGGGGTGGTTCCCCGCATGTATATGCCATGGGCTATTTTTGACATGCAATGGATTATATAAAATAAGAAAATGAAATAAATGGAAAATAATACTCCCTTCACCCTCGTACGTTGTAGAGTGGATGGAGGAAGTGGAGACTATGGATGGAGCTCCGAAGGTGCGCTATGGCTTGGATTGAAAGGATCTTTATGGATCTAGGATTCTGACATGATTTTGGTAGGGCTTCACTAGGAATTAATCTCTTTGGACAATCTCTCTCTAAATTTGGAAAGCCTCTCAGAATTCAAGGTTTGGGAGTCTATTTATAGGTACAAGGACGTCAAATCTCATCAAAAATAAGTCAAGAAAATATCTAGATATTGAATCTGCTTGAAAATTCAATAAAATGAGATATTTAGGACTCATTGCCGCCATAGGAGTCGATGACAACCCAGAAAGTTCTATTTTCTGATGTGGAAAAATAGACAAAAATCGTCCTTTACAAAGCAACGAGTTTTAAATATCTCTATGTTTAAAATGAAAATCCAAAACTAATTCAACAAATATCTGGCAACTGTAAACAACTCGTTTTGACCTTTTCAAACTCTCTTGAAATCGCTAGAATATTCTAGAAAATATTTGAATTTAAAATCAAATTTTAAATCCAAATTGAAAATCAAATTCAAATTTGAAAGATAAAATTCCCAATAATTACGAGAATTATGTCAAATATATCTATAACAAATTCCATTCTAGTAATTAAATAAATATTTGGAAATTAAGCACATGTTGAAATTATTTTTTTAAATTATAAATAATTCTAGTATTTAAAAAGGTGATAATTAGTATCATATCTCATTTTTACATATGATATTAATCCTAACGTCATCCATTATTCTAGAAGTTTCTGGAATTATCTAGCATTAATAAAGATATATATGATATTCCATAAATAAATAAATATTTAGAAAATCCTAGAAATTATAATAATCATTGAAAAAATCATGATAATACTTATAAATATCCCATATATTATATTAAAGACAAGGATGACAAATTATCTCAAGAAAGAATTCTATGGTTCTCGTTGCCTGTTGGTGTGGAGACGAGTCTAGTTGCCTCTACCTATAGCAACGAGACTAGTCGCCTATACCTATGGCAACGAGAGTAGCTGTCTGTACTTGTGGCAACATCTTGGTCTTTTTGTGTTCTACCCCTATCTTTTATGTTAAATCCACAAAAATTCCTTAAAAGTCCAAAAAATACTAAAAAATCACATGAAATCATAAAAGCACCTTCTTTAAGCTCAGGATACTCAAATTTGTTACCAATTTGAGTAAGATGAAAGCGTTAGCTCTGCCACAACTAGCGACTCATATCAAAACGTTCAAGGGACTCAAGCCTACCACCAGCTTGAGTGGGTTAGCTCTGCCACAACTAACAACCTTGAACTAAGCAAAATCAAGAATGTTTTTAAAGAAAATATAAAATGTTTGTAAAATAGAGCAGAAGATCTCTAGCCTCGTGATTTGGGACGCCTCAAAGGTTCCTATCCTAGATGACTCTAGAAAATGCGAAAATGGGATATCTACAACATAGAGGATTGTGACTTGTTGTCGACGAGGTAAGTCGAAACACTAAGACTGATGCTAAAAACAGAACAAGTTGTCAGACTTATTAACTAGATAGTTGAGGTTATCAGCCTAAGAGGGGGCTTCATAAGATAAATATTTGCCAGAGAAAATGAAGACATGTGACAGAGGTCAACCGAGTAGTTAGGATTACCAACCCAAGGAAAGGGGCGGAGACTTCATTCACTTGAACTAAAGTCAACAAAAAAAAATCCTAGACTTCGTCTATTTGGTGCAAATACTTAGGAAAGCACAGTCTAGATTTTGCCTGTCTAGAATGAAAACCTAGAAAAGGAAGGCACCTTGATTCCACCCGTTTGGTACTAAGGCCTAGGAGAGGAAGTCTTCGCCTATCCAGAATGAAGCCAAGAAGCAAAAAGGGCAAGCTGGACTCCCACCATTCGGAATGGAGATCCAGGAAGGCGACGATTCCGTCTGTCCAAAGCAAAATCACAAAAGATAACTGGTCTCCGACCGTCCAGAATAGAGTGCCAAGAAAAGGACTTTGTCCGTCCGAAGTGAAGTCAAAAAGAGGGATGATTGGTCTCTGATTGTCAAGATTGGAGATCTAAAAGGGCATTAATTTTGTCTGTCCGAAGTAAAACCGAAAAGAAGGATAATTGGTCCTCAACTGTCCATAACGGAGATCCAAAAGAGCAAGGACTTCGTCTGTCTAGAGCTAGTCAAAAAGAAAAGAGTTAGCCTTCAATCATTCGAAACGAAGGTCCAAAAGAGCAAAGATTTCGTCCGCTTGGAGCGAAGTCAAAGAAAGAGATAACTGGTCTCCGACCGTTTGGAATGGAGATCCAGAAGAGCAGCAATTACGTCTGTTCGAAGTGAAATTGAAAAGAGAGAAAACTGGCCTCTGACTGTCTGGAACAAAGCGCTAGGAAGGAAGGACTTCATCCGTCTAGAGAGAAGTCAAAAGGGGGAAACATCTAGTCTCCAATCATCCAGAATAGAGATTTAGAAGGATAATGATTTGATCTGGCCAGAGCGAAATCAAAAGAAAAGAAATTTCTAGTCTCCAACCGTCCAGAACGGAGATTCAAAAAGGCAACGATTTGGTCCGTCTAGAGTGAAATCAAAAGAAAAGAGATTTCTGGCCTTTGATTGTCCGAAACGAAGATCTAGAAAGGCAACGATTTGGTCCGCTAGGAAGGAAGGACTTCATCCGTCTAGAGAGAAGTCAAAAGGGGGAAACATCTAGTCTCCAATCGTCCAGAACAGAGATTTAGAAGGATAATGATTTGATCTAGCCAGAGCGAAATCAAAAGAAAAGAGATTTCTAGTCTCCAACCGTCCAGAACGGAGATTCAAAAAGGCAACGATTTGGTCCGTCTAGAGTGAAATCAAAAGAAAAGAGATTTCTGGCCTTTGATTGTCCGAAACGAAGATCTAGAAAGGCAACGATTTCATCCATCCGAAGCGAAATTAAAAGAAAAGATATTTTAGTCTTCGATTGTCCAGAACAGAAATTCAAAAAGGCAATGATTTTGTCCCTCCAGAGTGAAATCAAAACAAAAGAGATTTCTGGTCTCTGATCATCTAGAATGGAGATCTAGAAAGGTAACAATTTCGTCCGTTTGGAGCGAAATCGAAAAGAGGAGCCAATTGGTCTCTGACCGTCCGAAATAGAGTGCCAGGAAAGAAAGACTTTGTCTATCCAGAATAAAGTCAAAAGAAAGAAATATCTGGTCTCCGACTGTCTAGAACAAAGACTCAAAAGAGCAATGATTTCATCTGCTTGGAGCGAAATGAAAAGAAAAGAGATTTCTAGTCTTCGACCGTCTGAAATGGAAATCTAGGGGGAGGGACTTCATTTGCCCGGAATGAAATCGAAAGGAGGGATAATTGTATAAGTGCTAATGGTCGAGTTGGCTGCTTGCTGCCCTGAAATTCATCATCGCTTTGATACTAAACTCTACAGGCAATCCGAATGTGGCCACAAGTGTATTGCATGCTGCAAGGGCATTTTACAGCTTTTACAAAAGAATAGGAGTATAATTGTAATTTTTCCACATTGGAGCCTTAGGCAATGGTTATCATCCTATTCGATATTGAAGCACCTCAATGCTGTTGAAGAAGCTGTCCAAGACTTCATGCTACATTCTATAGCATTTTGGGGCCTATTCACAATTTCGTGGGAGGATGGGAGTATAAGTGTAATTTTTCTTTATAGTGCCTCTTATTGTCACTTCCCCACCAAACGCTGAGCATATACATCTGTATTGCTATGAGAAGTGAAGCACAAGCTTTGTCCTATTTGTCAGGTATTTTTGTAGTTTTTGCAAAAGTTAGGGACTTGAGTGTAATTTTCACAAAATTTGGACTAATCTATAATATCATTGCTTGAAGGAATTTTTTAAGGATTTTGTCATTAGTGGATGTGTGACGGTAAATTTTCACAATAGAATATGCATTTAAACACGCTTCATCCACGTATGGGTGGTTTGATCGTCTAGGTAAATGGCATTTTAACTCCTAGTGCCGACTCTTTATCTGGTGGGCCCCACTAGCTATTTGAGGTACTGCGCCTAAACTTTCAAAGATCAGAATCTCTATTTCATTCTTTGGTTTCTTTGACAGTTCACCCTTTCAAATAAAGATGAGGGTTTCTACGCAAATTTTCTAGTTCTTTTATATTTCAAAAAGCTCTTCACTCTCTTCTTCATCCTTCATTTTGTTCAACGACAGCCATCTGCAACCCTCGTCTGTCATGTGTCGGCGGCTGAGCTTGGCCGAGGGTTTGCGCGTCGACGACTTGCTTGAGAGAGTGACAAGGAAACTCGGCGGCGGAAGGGTGCGCGGGCGGAGGGCTTGGATCGGAGGTCGTGCAAGGCGGCGGCTCATAGAGGAAACGAGAGAATGGTACTGATCCTTCGGCCCCCTTCCCTCCTCTCCTTTTTTCTTTTTCTTCTTTTGAATGTATGCATATGCCGTCGACTATTCCTGTCTCTCTTTTTTGCTTGACATTCCGGCTGCTCAGACGGCCGGTTCTGTCTGCGTTCCCTACCGCCGGCGGCCTAATCGATGGCTATCGGTGGGTTAAAGGTATACTGGTCCCGTCGATACATGTGTGTCGGGGAGGACTGATGAGGTGATTGGAGGGCACTGGCGCACACCGGAGGCTCGCCGGAGCTCGGGTGGCTTCTGTCCATGCATGGGTTGTGGATGACCGGGTAGGGCTGGACCGAGCTGATGCTTGCCGACCGGTCCGAAGTGTGGGCCAGTAGATGGCTTAGCAGGGTGTGCGTTCCGCCCTTCTCTCGTGGCAAACTACCCACTGTTGAGAAACTGCTTTGTGGTGCTTAAAAACTTGAACCTTTACTTGATTTGATCAAGAAGAAACTATGTGATTTCATTGTTTTGTTTACGCACTTTGATTTAGATGCTGTCTGTTTGAATACTGCCATTACTCGATTTTGTGCTTGGGAACCCTGGTTTTTTGAGAGACTTCACCAAGATAGCTTTTATCTGACCTGGCCTGAATGGAAAAACACATTCTGAGACCTTAGCTATTACATCTGAATGTTTAACCTCCTATCTGGCTTGATTAAGATGAGACACTACAGAGTCATAGTTAATTCTGGGGTTTTAACCCTGTTCATGCTTATACTCTGCCTTGTTATGTCTGTATGTTGATTTTCTGCCTAACATTAGTCTGTAACGAGCCATCATTTATGCTCATAATTCAGCTGTGATTTATCGTGAAACAAATTGCTGTTGGCCTGAGGGATCTGCCCTGTTCAGCTTGAATAGGTAGCTTCTTGGCTAGTTTAATCAAGATAAAGGCTTGCAGGTTTGATGCTTTAATTCTGCGATTCATATTTAGGTGGTTGCATCTTATTTGGGCAAAATGACATGTCTTAGTGTTCACCCAATTATCTTTTGAAATTGGATTTCTGGCTGTCATTATCAACATGTGTTGTTATCTGACCTTGCCATTCATTTGTGTCTGGGTGTACTCCGTGTGTGTCATGTTGAGCTAGAATAACCAATTTCATTGCTTGATTCTTTGGAAATGGACCCTTGTGATGTATCTAAAGTTTTTTCCTGCCATTCTGTTAATGTGCTTATGGTAGTCTTTGCTTGAATGCAATTTTGTAGCTGCTTGTTGGATTCCTGATATTTCCTTATTGTTTTAGCTTATTCTGACTGTTGCTGTACAATTATTTTGCTTTACATGTTGCTGTTTTGACTGATTTGATTTTTCTATTTACAGTCTGATTCTGGATACAGTGGCATGGGCTCTCTTGCCTCAGGTGGGGGTGGCACGAGCTCTTGTGCCTTGAGTGGTAGTGGCACAGGTTCTAGTGCCTCAGGAAAGAGTGGCATGGGTTCTTATGCTCTTAGTAAGAGTGGCATGGGTTTTTGTGCTCCTGGTTAGAGTGGCATGGGTTCTCGTGCTCTGGGTCAAAGTGGTTCCAATTCGAGAACTCTTAGCAGGAATTCGGTGAGGCCCTGATCATATGGTGCTTCCAATTTTTGAGCTTCTGGGTCGAGTGCTCACGAGCCTGCCATTCCTAAGGAGTTATGAGCTGTTTCTGCTTCTGTTCAAAGCAATAGTTCTGTAAATGATATTCCTGACTGAGAATTTTGGTTGTACAGGAGTTAGGAAATTTTGAGGGTCGTTTGCTTGACCCTGGGAATATCTGTGAAAAGGATACATACTAGGTAACTCTTGTTTTGAGCAACCATATATATTCCTATGTTTGATTGCTTTTTCGGTTAAATTTACTGACTTTTGTTTCTCTCTATTAGGTTGGCGATGCTATCCGGACCATGCAGAGTCATTGGATGTCGATGTTGGAGTAGTTCGGGTGATTACCTCTGTTTTTGTAGGAGTTTGTGCTACGTAGGACTTCCTTAGGTAGTTTTTACGTATCCTCGCTATCCACGGCCATTATCAATTTTTTCAGACACTAGTGAAGAGGTGGAGGCACGAGACACCTTTCACTTTCCCGTAGGAGAGATGACCATCCTTCCAAAGTATTGGGCCTTACTTACCAGACTACACTTTAGGAGAGTCACTGGGAATGCCATTCAAGGCTTCTTCTAGATGCCTGGGTTACTCAGTAGGGATCCACCTCCCAGATCTTGATCCAACTTCAACTTCATATTGAGTTGGCTGCGTAAGTGGGATGAATTCTGGCTAGACTTGGCTCCTTGCTCTGTAGAGGCGGACTTTGTTCTTTGCCATCTTCTATTAGAGTTAATCTTTTTGATGTTTTGTGATTCTTTCGGATATTAAATAGACGTGGGTTGGTTGATTTAGTTGATTGATCTAGATTAGCTAAACGTGTACAATTGGGGCGGGACTAGTTACATTCATTTGATCTGTGGTTTGGATGCCATTGTAAAGGATGAACTGTGTTCATACGTGGGGCTATATCTTTTGGTAATTGTGAGTATTTTGAACCCTTAAGTTTGATTTAAATTTCGCCTTTTCTGTTATGAATTGCTTTGACTATTTGCCATGTTTACCTGTCAGTATTGGACGATGGAGTATGTCTTTCGTGGGCGTTACTTTTATCGCCTCCATTGTGAGTTACTGTCTCTGCCACGCTCGTGGTGTGAGTTTGACCACAGGGTTGTCTCTGATGTGTTTAGCTACAAGGCGTATAAATATTTTCTTAATTTGCTGAGCATTGAGGATGTAAGTCTATGTTGAGCATTGTGGATGTAAGTCTACAATTTCATTTATAATTTCAATTCTTGTAATGATTTCTTTACTTGATATTGACTTCTGTTTATTGGTTTTGTACTTGTTAGTCACACTCTGTCCCTTCGGATGTTACGAGGGGTATGATTGGGTGCCTCTCACCTCCTGTTGTTGAGTTGAGATGTTGGTAGATGCAGTTCTACCGCTTAAAGCAATCTGCTTATTATTTGTTTGGATGCGTTCGTCAACAATTTGCACGTGAATTTTGCATTCCTGCTCCATTAGTCGACATGACGTCAAAGGGCACTTCTCGTGCTACTGTAAGGCGCTTTATTGTTGATGCGGTCGCTTCACAAAGTTGTCATACTATCCGCGAGGTTGGATATGTCGAGTATCTGGATTGGTTCCATTGGATTAAAAAGTCACATTTATTCGAGGAAGAACTCTTAGAAAGCCAACGTGGGATGCGGTTCGGTGCTGAGTTGGTTAGGATAAGCTGAGTAACAATTAATTGTCTTTCTGTAAAAAAATATATGATATCAGACATGTAAACTGATTTTACAGGATTTTGAGGACAATTATGTTGCTTTTTACTAAGAGATGGAGCAGCGAGAGGCAAGCAAAGTTATAATTTTTGCATATATTTTTGTGAAATGTATCTGACAAATCTGTGTTTGAATAGGAATTACGGTGGAAGACCTTGATGGAGGTATAAAATTTATTTTGCAGTAATCAATTAAAATTGCCTTATACAAATCCTTTCATGTTGTATTTGACTAGCTTACTTTCTTGTTTTTAGGTTGGTAAGCTAGAAGAGGAAATCAACCTTGATATTAGGGGTGTACATGGGCTTGGGTTGATTTGGAAATCGAATCAATCCGAACCACGAAGGTTGGGTTTTTTTAATCATAAATTGGGTATGGGTCAGAAAATTCCAAATTCGAACTTTGTAGGTTAGGTATAAGTTTTAGACTTGGGTTACTTAATCCGATCCGAATCGAACTCGAAGGTATATATATATTGTTGTAAATGTGTCTTGAATTATATCTTTATTTCAGGGTTTGTTTGGTCATTTGACCATTTGGGTGTCCTAGTATTTAAGTAGGTTAAGGCACAGATTATGTAACCTTTTTGTCATTTGTGTAACCTTAATTTTGACTCCCATTGAATAGAGAGAACTCCTCCCTCTTATCTCCAGATCTAGGGTTTCATGTGAGGTTCATTGGAGGAGGATTGGATGCTTGCTTTGGGGATTGTATTTGAGTTCTTCTTCTCCACTCGGCACAACAAGTGGTATCAGAGCCTAGGTTTGAAGGAGAAGGAGAAAAGGGATTTGGGATTTGTGCTTTTGTTTTTGGGAAGAGAAAACCTAGGAGGAACGAGCACAGCCAGTGCATAGCCCGTGCGTGCCTGTCCCGTGCACCTGCACCTCCACCCGCGCGTAGACCAGCGTGCGTCTGTCTTCCCTGCCGCTCGCACACGCCCGTGCCTGTCCCGTGCACCTGCACATCCACCAACGCGCGTTTGTCTTCCCTGTCGCTCGCGCACGCCCGTGCCCGTCCCGTGCACCTACACATCCACCAGCGCGCGTCTGTCTTCCCTGCCGCCCGCGCGTAGACTAGCGCATGCCCGCTGTCCCTGCGCGGCACCAGCACGCCCACGCCGATCCCCTACGCGGCACCAGCACGCCCGCGTACCGCGCTCTGCCCTCCAGCCCGCATCCGGTCCAAAACGCACGTGCACCCGCATCCGGTCTAGACCGCCCGTGCACCAGCAGATCTCACTCTAGCGCGCAGACCAGTGCGCGCCTGTCCCAGCGTGCGCACAACAGCCCGCGCGCGTGCCCGCTCCAGTGCAGCAGATCCATCCGCGCGCGTGTTCCAGCCTCATGGCTCTGATCTCGTGCGCCACCGCATTCTTTGTTTGGGGGTCTGTTTTGAAGATTCTTTTTGGGGATTTGTTTGGAGATCCGTTTTGAGGATTTGTTTGGAGATTTGCTTTGGGTATCAGATTTGAAGAT
>JAMKQA010015122.1:0-25826 GCA_024699735.1 Posidonia australis
CCCCCCCCCCCCCCCACATGGGTTTGTAGTCTGTTAGGTTGTTACGACTTTAGTTAGGAGGTTAAAGGGTTGTTAAGTGGTTCTGTTAGGGCAGTTAGTGGCTGGAAGGTTGGGGTCGTCGGGTTTTCTTTAGCTATAAAAGGAGGGGTAGAGGCAGAGTTTGAAGGACTTTTGGCGCGAGAAAGAAGAGAACTGAGAGTGCCTGAGAATTCCAGAGAGAAAGGGAAGCTCACAAAGAGGAGAGAAGGAGATTCCAAGCGCTCTGCCGAGTTGCAGAGCTCCGTCAAGCTAGGTACACCCTTTCTGATCCCTCCTAGTTTAATTCATAGCTTCTTGGATCCGTCTTCCTTCTTTCTGGACAATTCCGAGCCATCTAGAGCCTTCCTCTAGTCGGAATTGGTCCTTGGGGCTCACCGTTGCCGTTTCTCGGTGATGTAGGTGGGGGGGCCAATCCAGGGCACATCCCTCGCCCCCAAGCCTCCTCTCTTTCTCCTCTAGCCTCCCCAAAGCTCTCCCGCTCCTCGGATCACCTCTTTGACACCTCCTGAAGCTCGCACGAAGATCACCGGAGAACCGGGCCAGAGACACCGTTGCCAGAGAAGACGACCCCTCCAGAGAAGGAGCTCGAGGCCCTCACTGCGCCACACACCATTGACAGCCTAGGAACCATCCACCGTGTCCTGTGAGGCCACCAGAGCCTCCAGGCTCGCACCATGAGCACTAGAGCACCCCAACAGTGTCGCCCACCGGAGGAGGCCACTGCGGCGACAGGCGAGCCTCCTCCTTGCGCGATCAGCCACCACTCTGCTCTAGAAGAGGCGAGGAAGTTCCTCGATGCTTCACAAAGCCACCGCAACCACTGGATCGCTGCACCGATGCTCTCCAAAGGCCCCTTCTTCCCCAACGCCGTCGCTGGAGCTCCGCAACGACAGAGGAGGTGGGAGGACCGTTCCCACCAACAGATCCCTGATCCATTCCGTTGGAGCCTCTTCTTTCTCTCCCTTCTTGCTTCTCGTGAGGTCTGATCTTAGGTCTGATCTAAGATCAGACCATGGGAAGGCCTTGTTTGCCCCCTTGACGGTTGTCGACGGCGGAGCTCCATCACCGACGGCCGTCGTTTCTTTTTTTAAAAACAATAAAAACATTTATTTGAATAAAATTCTGAAAGTTATCTTTTCTTTACTTTCAGGTCCTTTTTTTATTACAAGTAGGTCCTTTCATTACATATAGGTCCTGCAGTCATTTTTCCAAAATCATTTGAATAAGGTTTTCACTGAAAATATTGCATTTGCCCCCCTGAACATTTAAAATAATGTTTTCTAGGCATCATTTTTGCATAAAGGACCCTAAGATTTCCTGAAACTTTTCTAGATGTTCATTTTTCTATGAAAATTGCATTTAAGCCCCTGTATTCTTTTGAAATCATCCAAAATGCACATTTCTTTGGTTTATTTGCATTAAAACCCCTGGATTTTATTGAAAACTTCTCTGAAGCATGTTTTCTCTGGGTAACATTTTAACTCTTAGACTTTATTGAAATGCTTCTGAGTGCTTTATTTCTCTGTGAATTACATTTTTATCTCTATTTTCTTCAGAAATTCTTCTAGATGTTTTTTTTTGCTGTGCAATTTGCAGTTTTGCCCCTGTACTTCACTGATTTTACTTTGAATGCCTATTTTCAAGGGTAAAATGATTGTTTTGCCCTTAAAACTTTCTGAATCATTTTTCTTGCATATTTTACCCTGAATTTCCACTGAATTGCATTAAATGCATGTTTTAGTGGTAAAATTGCATTTTAACCCCTAGGAAACTTCATTTTAACTAGGATTGCGCATATTTACACATTTGACCCTAGATTTCTTTATAATTGCATAGAATGTGTTTTCCTATGTTTTTTTTTGATGATTTGGGCTTCAAAATATCAGTTTTAATCAGAATTTGGGTTTTTTGCACAAAGGCCGCTGGAATTCTCACTATTTACACTTACATATGCATTTTGCACATTTTTTCACATCTTTCCGCACAAGTTTTCTTGCCTTTCCTTCTTTTCTTTGTGCACGCTTTTCTAGCTTGTTCTGAACTTGGTTTTCTCACTACTTCTGGGATTTTCCTCGGTTTTCGCCTTTAGATTTGTTTTTGGCTTTCCATCGCCTAAGGGCATACATTAAAAGGCTTGACAAAGCCGACATGGTCTCGAAATGAGGATTATTTTTCCCTTTTTGATTTTCTCGGATTTATTCGAATTTTCGTTGATTTGCGAGACGCTTTCCGAGAATTTCTCGATTTTCACGATTTTCCTCATCGCCCAAGATCGTACAGTAAAGCGACATTCTCAATGCCTACATTTGACCCTTGGATTAACTTTTCCCTTTGTTTCATTTCTTTACTTTGATTTGGCATGTTTTTAGTCATATCTGGCATGAGCATATAGAATAAGCAAGCATACATCCATAGACCATTGACAATAGGGAAACCTAGAAAGACCGAGTTTTCTAGGGCGTATGGGGGTGCTTAACCCCTTCCACATGCGTAACCAGAATCCTTACCCTTTCTCTGGCCCGTATTCATTTGTGCATTGTCCATTAGGCACGGAGCACACACATACATTCTGCATCTTGTTTGCTTCCTAGTTTTCTTGTGTTTTTGGTTTTCCTTGTCTTTCCATTAAAAGACTAGGTAGCGACTCCTTTCCTTATCCTTTTTATCTTCCCTTGGTGTTTCCGGATCTAGTCTCTTCCTCCGGATTCACCATCTTCGCCGTGACCGTATTGGGTCTCCTCGTGTGCTTCCACGCACCTGGTAGGAGGAGAGCTGCACAAGGGTTCCACTGGCATGGTCACACCTTCTCAATGCCAATTCTCAAACAAACACCAACATAGCTATTAATGCGCAAACCATATCTCGAATCGACCAATGCTTTAATCAATTGTCTAAATGGTTTGATGAGGTTAAATTATGGAGATTTGATTGTCACACTGTAGTCACCTCGATTTTGCAGTCACTTGATAGTAGGCTCCTCTGGAAAGATGCTCTGGTTACGACCACCAAACTTGAACCTTAACTTTACCAAAACCCTAAACCCACAAGCCCACTCAAGCCCACGCAAGCCTAGTTAGGCCCACACAAACCCACTCTGATCTAATCAAAGCAAAAACCAATAATTAAGAATCAAAATCAGACAAAATTTATTTAAAACATTTAAAATCCAAATTAATCAAATAAAAACCTCAATTAAAACCAAAGTTAAATAAAATCCACTTAAATCCACTTAAAATCCAAATTAATTAAGTAAAAGTCCTAATTAAAACCAAAATCAAATAAAATTCACTAAAATTCACTTAAAATCCAAATTTAATCAAGTGAAAACCCTAATTAAAATCAAAATCAAATAAAATGCATTTAAACCATTTAAAATCCAAGTTAATTAAGTGAAAACCCTAATCTAAGTTAATTAAGTGAAAAACCCTAATCTAAGTTAATTAAAACCCAACAAAATCTAGTAAAATTAAATTTAATTGAAAAGCAACCCTAATTCAAACAAAAATCAAGCTTAAAACCAATGAAATCAAAATCTAAGTCAAAACCCTAGTAAAATCAATTAGACCAAAATTTAAACTAAATCCCTAATTAAATCAAGTAAAGAACCAATTAAATCTAAATTAAAACTCAAACGTAAAAATTTAATCCATTGAAATTCAAAAAAAACCCTAAAATAATCAAACACAAAAAAAACCTAATCACTTAATTAAACTCAAAACCCTAATTAAAATCCAAAAAAACCCTAATCACTTAATTAAAATCAAAACCCTAAAAATCCTAATTTAAATCACTTAATTAAACTCAAAATCCTAAACAAACCCTAATCACTTAATTAAACTCAAAACCTTAATTAAAATTCAAAACCCCTAAATTAAACTCAAAACCCTAATTAAAACCCAAAAACCCTAATCAAACTAAAGACCCTAATTAAAACCCAAAAACCCTAATTAAACTCAAAATCCTAATTAAAATCCAAAACCCTAATCTCCAAAACCTTTAAGTAATTAAAATCCAAAACATCCTAATTTAAAATCAATTAATTATACTTAAAAAAAATACTAATTTAAAACAAATTAAACTTTAAAATCACAAAATCAAAAAAACTTAATTAAAATCACCAAAACAAATAATTAAAACCTAAAACCAAAAACCAAAACCTTAAAACTTGAAACAAAAAATCCAAAAAATCAAAAGCCCACTCACGCAAGCCCAAAACAAGCCTAATACACCTCATTTATTCTTCAATTAAAAACTTAGGGAAAAGCCAAAAATAATTCCAAGGAACCTCTCCAACGACTCTCTCCGGCGACCCCCGCAAACGCCGGCGATATCCCAAGATCTCAGGTGAATATCTTCTCCTCCCCGTGATCTCTGGCGATCCCCCAACAGCTCCTGCCAACTCACGCGAGCATTGGGCGGTCCTTAGCCATTGAGGAGGAAGATCGATGACTTTAGAGGCCACTGTCAGTGTACAAAACACCCCATCGCTGACAGTCCACGACCACGACTTCCAGTCCACTGTGAAGCATCCACGAAACCTAGAGAGAATCCTTAGCAATTCCTCGACTCTAGAGAACCTCCCCAACCCTTTTTCAGCCTCAGAATCCCCTGAACCACCGCAGCCAGAGCGATTGACTGGAGCACCGCCACCAGCACGCGAGGAGACAATTAGCTCATCTTCAGGTAATTCTTCCTCTTCTTGTTTGTATTGTATTCCTTTAGTGCAGTGGGACCCTACTAGGTCGTCCGGATAGAATCTCGCGAGGATTAACCCCCTGTGCGCCGTCGCCGTTCCCTCTAGTGGTGGGTCTACTAACGCTGGTGAGGCCCACGACTCCTACGGTGGGAAGAGACCCTTGAGGCCTCTCCTCCTCCCTGAGCTCCGTCGCTCAGGAAAGGCTTTCCTGGCCTCCCATGGCCAAGGGAACGTCACCGTCGCCCCTCTGCATCTTTAGGCGGTCGCCGTCGAACCCACTAAGAGGGTGGAGTGTTCTGCCAGCGCCCCGTCTAGGCCACTGCCACCGGAAGCCTCCCTATGGTCCTTCGAAAGCCCTCCGGTCTCCGCTAGACCGCCTCCGCCACTGCAACGCCATCTCCAACGTTGATAGGGCGTCTCGTCGAAGCCTGTGATAGGGAGGGTGCCCTAGGTCGTTCCAACCTTGCCTGAGACTTCCTATAGCCTCGTCGTGCTGCCCTGGAGCCTCTCCGATCTTCGCAGCACTGGGCTGCCGCTTTTGGACATGCTACAGGGGAGTCCCGTTGTTGGAGAAGAACGCCAGTAGGGGGGAGTCGACAGCACGTTCCAACCATCGAGGACTTGATCGACGCTGTTGGATCTTCCCCCATCTCCTCCTCTAGCTTCTCTGCCACTCAGATCGACGATCAGTCGTCGGGAGAACTCGAACGAACCTCCCAAGCCGTCGCTTCCAGCGATCTTTGAATCGCCGACATTGATCGATAGCATTTAGTTTTCTTTTAATTAAGTTTTTATTGTTTTAAAATGTTGTAATTAGGTCCTAGGAATTTTCTCTCTAATCCCTGTTTTTTTAATTAAAATTACATTTTCTTTGTTTCTTTGTAAATATTGCATGATTTACCCTGTTTAATTTTAATTCCCTTTCCAGTCCTATAAATATTTGTTTTTTCACACTTAAGTCCTTGAGATCGTGTTTTCTTTGCATTTAAGTCCTGTGGTTTTACATTGAGTCCCTAGAGTTTTCCCTGTGAGATTTGCATTCTGAACCTTGAAAGATTTTAAAACTACACTGATCATCATAAACGTTGAATTTTTATCACATTTAAGCCCTGAAATAGGCCCTTGGGTTCATAGCATACAGTCATTGAGTGCAGGAAATTTGCATCCAAACTCTTAGACTAACTTCAAATCCATCATTTAGGATTTTAATTGTTTTCACACTTATTTTTGACATTTTCTATTTATTGCATTTATAATTTTGCACTTAAACATAGATTTCATTTTAAAATCATGTTTGAATTGTAAAATGATCTTTAATTCCATATTTTAGTCACATTTGCATTTTATGTGTAAGTTTTGCACAGTAGACCCTTAATTCTCAGGAAATTATCAAGGTGCAATTTTCACACATCTCAGTGCCACATTTTCATTTAATCCATCCTCTGCACACTAGGATAGAAGTCACAGAATACATTTTAATCTAGCTTTCCCCTGTTTTGCAAATTTTGCACTTTGGTCCTTGTACTTGTCCTTTACTGTGTTTACATCATTTTATTATTTTTAAGACCTTGTTCTTTTCATGTTTTCTTGCAAATAACATTTTTCCTGACATTTTGCATACATCTTGCATACATTAGACCATGCATCATCCACATACACGCATCTATCACATCTGGCTATGGAAATGACCAAATTGCCCCTATGTCTCCAATTCATACACATGCATGTTAGTTCTTGCATTAAGTCATGCATAATCTTTGTCTAAGTCATTCCTTAGCATCTTTTACACATTTAAGCACACTTTCGTGCATTTTGTTTAGTTTTCATGTCATGTTATTCATTTTGAGTAAGCCTGCATCCCATGTGTTTTTCCGTGGATTCTTCTACAACCCATTTTCGGATTTCTTTGCTTGATATTTGATTTGATCCCCTTCTATTCCCTATTCTTGGAATTTTTTGATTTGATTTGGACTTCATTGCCCGAGGGCATACACTAACTGACCTAAAGGCCCACTTGCGGATTATTTCTTCTTTTTGATTTTTATGACTTTTTCTTTGATTCCGATGACTTGGGTTGGCCCAAATTTTGACCTTTATGATATTAGTATGCTTTTCCAAAACATTCTTTCCAAAAACATCGTCATTTTATGTGATTTTCTTCACATGTCACAGTTTACCTGTTTTACGCGGACTTCTTTGCAATTTTTTCATCTTGATTATTGCGATGTTTTCTATGATTTTGATGATTTGAGTTGGTTGCATTTTTGATTCTCTTGATGTTTGTATGATTTCCTGAGCCATTCTCACAAAAAGCCTTGTCATTTCATGTGATTTTCTTTGATGTGTCATACTTCATGATTTCATCATTTCGTGTGGATTTCTTCTCAATTTTTGCATACCATCTTGCATATCCATATAGTCTTAACTTGGCATTCATATTAGCATGATTAGAGCACAATCTAGGCTTAGCAAGCATTCATTCAGCCTTTAGCAAGCGAATTGGACTAGAAAGACCGAGTTTCTCGGACGTACGGGGGTGCCTAACACCTTCCCTGTGCGTAATAGGAATCCTTACCCATCCTATGGTTTGTAGACATCTGGTCTTTTCATTTGCATCTCATGCATTCATCTTTTTGTGGTTTGTTTGTGGTTTTCCTCGTCTTTCCCTGAAAAGATTAGGTGACGACTCCATTTTTTTTTGTTTTATCCTATCTTGCGCCTTCGCCATCTTGGCATGGCTGTGGCCTCCTCCTTCTGGTGCGACTCTGTGCCGGATCCTCGGGCGAGCATGGTCACAGAACTGGCTACTCCGTTGGGGAATACCAGATTCTAGTTTTCAGGTTAGTTTTTTTTGCTTACTTTTTGAGACTTTGGCTTCACATGTTTGTTCGTTTGCCTTGCTTGTGATTGTTCGCTTACTTAGTGTGCCTTTTACACCTTCTTTTACACATTTTCTCTGTCACTGCACTCACATGCTATATATCTTGACTTTTGATTTGATGGATGTTTTTTTTTTTATAATCATGATGCCACGACACTTGCATATGCCATGATCATGCCTTTTGCTTGTTGTTTACTTACTTGTTTGCCTTACTTGTGTGTTTTCTTCCCCTTTCGCACTTGATATGACTAGGAGAGTAGAGACATGTATGTTTCCCCTTTCTGGTTTAAAATAAAACACACAAACTCAGAGAACAATTAATAAGGCAAAACTAGAGACCAAATCAAACTCTTTCCCCCTGGTTAATAAAATGCAAGTAAAAAACACAAAAGCATATTGCATGATTGATCATATAGGGCATGCATCTTCTCCCCTGAGTCCACCTACAGTCTGCGAAGGACAAATCTAGTAGCCCGTTCTATAGCTCTAGCATAGGGCTCGTTGCTAGTTTGTCCCTCCTTGTCTGGGGTTGTGTCGGTGTTAGTAGAGAGTACAACTCCATGCTACTACAAGAGATGAGGCCACCAACGCATCACCCGTTCATTGCTTGCACTATGGCTAGGATTTAGAGCGGGATCTTTCTTTCTAGCCTGAGTCAGAGACCCATTTACCCATGTGTGATCCCAGAGTAGATGGCTTTTTAGGAAACACTTAGTTGGTGAGAGAGAGCATATTAGTTGCATTCATATACAAGCGTGCCATTCATGCCACCCTAATAACATTGCATTTGTGTCTTGTTTTACTCACATCAGGTTTCCCTGATTCTTATTTCTCTTGTCCAGGTTATTGTGCGAGTTCCTCTACCGGAGCTCGAGAGCCCTCGTTCTCTGTTTCCCCTTTGGTGACAGATCTCGATCCTCCTCTCCCAAGCATCTCGTCGTCGTCGACGATAGCTCGTCCTAGGGTCCACCCTTTGTCCCATCACCGTAGTCCGATTGTCACTCATTCTCGTTCTGCCATGGCCCAGCATCTCAGTGAGCCTTTGACTTCTGTTGCTCTAGAGGTGACTGCCTCCTCGGTCCCTCCTCTAACACTGACTTCTTCCGTCTCTATCACTCTTCCCAACAGTCGTTTCCTGATGATTGGGAATCCCTCAGGTATTGGAAACTGGCAGGCTCATCCGACTATGGAGCCCGTCATTAAGGCCGTCGTTGTGACGGCCGCACGTATTCTGGAGACCCTGCCTCTGACTTATCCTCTGTCTGGATCTGTTACCTTTGGCACCCAGCCACCTGCGGTGACATCTAAGATAGGATCTCTCCCTGTTGGATAGTCTAGAGTCCAACCTCTTCTTGGATCCTCTGACTCTTTGACCATGACCTCCGGTACTGCTATCGACGGGTCACATGTCCTCCACACTCAACACTTTCTTGAGCTTGCTCAGAAGCTTCAGGGCATGGGCTTCTGTATTGTTACAGCCCCTACTGCTCCCTCTGCGGGTCTAGAGGTTCCTTTGTTGCCTTCCCTTGCATGTCATAGTGCACCCATTGCACCATCTCCCCAGCCATCGCCTCAGCTCCTCGTGGCCTCGGTGATGGTGGGACAGACTCCACCTGCAGCACCCCCACTAGTCATAGCACAGCATGTCTCCTATACACCTGGTGGCCAGCCTCAGACGTGGCAGGGGCGCAGCACACACAGAGCTCATTCCCCGGATCTGTCTTGGGACCACAACTGCACCTTGCTCACACTGCACCTCACCTAGGTCATCATACATCTCCCACTATCTCCTTGCATCAGAATCAGGTTGCCGTATATACCACACAACACTTTACACCAACGCATGGGTATACCGGCCATCGTGCGTTGACACCAGTAGACGCGATGGTGGATCCAGAGGAGCACCTCAGTGCGACCCATACGGTGTACATAGGACCTGCCCCAGCTGCACCACTCTCAATGGCAGCGATCTCGGACGCCCTCCACACTAGGGTGGGTGATCTCGAAAAAGTACTTTGACAAGTGCGGGGTGGAGACTGCCAGTCTTACTGATTCTGGGACCTCTACTTTTTCCCAGAGGCAACTCTCCCACCAAATTTCCAAGTCTCAGATTTTGAGAAATATAATGGTAAAGGCTGCCTTATCTCACACCTAAGGGTGTACTACAGAGATCTCGCACAGCTATAGGCTGACGAGAGGTTGTTAATCTGGCTCTTCCAAAAAAGTCTGATCGGCCCCACACTGAAGTGGTTCACTTCGTTGGATATGGCTCGGATAAAGACTTAGAACGACCTCAGCCAGGCGTTCTTGGAACAATACTCCTTTAATCTCGACTTGGTCTCTAAGCGCGAGGACCTTGTCGCAAAAAGCAGAAGCCCCAAGAGCCATTTGGGGAGTATGTTGGACGTTGGTGTGCTCTTGCCTCACAAGTTCGAGATAGACCCTCGGATGAGGAATCTAACGATATGGTTATCTGTAGAGTGCAGCTAGCTACCGGAGCTTTGCTTAGCATACAGCCTATCACCACATTTGCATCGCTGATCTGAGCTGGAGCTCGCGTGGAAAGCTCATTGCATGGTGGCAGTTTCCCCACGCTCGCTGCATTCATCAAGTAGGCCACATCTCCCGCATCCATCCCAAGAGCAAGCAGCAGCGGTAACACCAACAATGGTGCGAACAACAACTCCAACAAAAGGAGAGACCCTCCCCGGAATGTTGTTGCATACGTCGAGTCCCCTGCAGTGCCTGTCAATGCGGGACTTCCAGCTCAGCAGTAGTTAGTGTATGCACCCACTCATAGGGCGCCATGCACCTCCCACATCACCACCACCGTTGAGCTGGTATATCCCATCGTATCGGCAAGGCAAGGATAGTACCAGGGACAGGCACGACCACGCCGCCCAGCGCACCAATTCACGCCTTTGGTTGAGCCCCTAAGCGTCGTCCTCCTGATGGTACAGTCACTCTTGAAATTTCAGGAGGTCCGCCCACCGCTGCATCCATTGTCGGGTTAGTACAAAGTGGATCTATTCTGCAACTTCCATCACGCCGCGGGGCATGAGACGGATAGTTGTTTCTCGCTCCGGAGTGCCATTCAAGATTTGATTGATCGTGACGTCATTATCATTCACACTCAGCAGGTGGGGTCTCCGCCTACACCAGCACAAACATCTGCATTCGTCCCTGTTCCCCCTAGCATTGTTAGCCAGCCTGTCCCTGAGCATGGCCGTCCAGTTGCACCAGGGGCCTTTGGAATTCATGCCATCGTTCCTGGCCGATTCTACGCTTCAGCGCTGGACCCTTCGGATCTGATATATGATTCCTTTGTTCCATTCCCTCACACATTGTATCACTCCGTTGTCGAGGGTTCAAGCTTTGTTGTGAACATGGTTTGACTCACCGCCAAACCGGAGTATTCATCAACCTCGTTAGCACGACCACCCTCACCAGTGACCCTATTAGCACAATTGCCCTCACCGACCACACCAGTGACCCTAGTAGCACAACCTTTTCCATCTACAGCACCAGTCACCTCACTAGCCCATCCCACTGTGCAGTTTCCTCGGCCTGTGTCCCTACCAGTTCCACCAGCAACAAGTCTACCCCTTGCTCGACCAGAATTGGTCACCAGGACACCTGTGGTTGTTAGTTTGACCTGAGACTCCCATTGCGTGCCCTATGACTATGCCGTAGAGATGTGTGTGGTGGTCACGCCCTTGGGACGAATGTATAGGGCCCTAGCCCCTGTGCCTAAGCCAACCCGATCTACTGTAGCTCCACCACAGCCAGAAAGTCAACCAGTGAAGCCTACCACTGATGAAACCTTGGCCAAGCCCTCTTCCACTACAACCAAACCCATGGTCGACATCACTACTCAGCTCAAGAAGGTCAAGGTTAATATTTCTATCTGGGACTTGATCCACACTTCAATCGAGCATTGAGAAGCTTTCTTTTGAGTTTTCCAGGCTGCCCACATATTCCCCACCATAGAACCTACAATCCTAGAAACCATGGTGGGCATGATTGCCACACCTTAGGTTATCTCCTTCACCTTCCAAGAGTTACCTCCGACGGGGATCAATCACAACCAGCCCCTGTTCGTGACGGTGTAGTTCAAGAACTTCTGCATCCCTCTCACTTTGGTCGATAATGGTGCAGGTGTGAACGTCTACCCCTTGCGCACAACAAGAAAGCTCAGATTCAAGGCCGAGGATATTGTGCCAGAGGTGAAAGGGATGACGTCGTTCGACAACACGCATCACGACGCGTTGGGCTTGTTAGTAATCCCCCTTGTCATTGGTCCTACTGAGTTTGACATGGAATTTTACGTTGTGGACCTTGAACCCTCGTTTAATCTCTTGCTTGGGCGCCCTTGGCTCCACAACCATCAAGTCCTCCCTTCGACTCTCCATCGCATGATTAAGTTCAGCTGGGGTGATAACATTGTCACCATCATGGTTGAGAACTTTGAGAAGGAGAAGGTTGACACTGTCTCAACCCTGTCCCACTAGATTGTTAACTTTGAATCTAAGCCTTCAGATGTTCTCTTCCAGGTTAATCGGTTTGGGTCGGTTAATTTCATTCTTGAATGTAAGCATGGCAGCTACCCACCTGTTCGTAGCAATCCTTCCATGATGGTCGAGAATCTTTGTTGCCGATGGGGATATGCGAAAGGGGCGCCTCTCGAGAAGTACAGCTAGGGGATCGCTGAACCCGTTGCTTCTGAGGAGTGGAGAAAGCGAGAAGGACTTGGTTATGAGCAGTCACCTCAGGAGGAGCATTCTTGGTGCTTATGGAACTCCTCTCTCACTCGCTTCGTTAGCACAAGGACTCTCAATTCGGGTCAGGGTCCGGGCACAGTGGCATTACAACGAGGCACTCCATCAAGCATAGTTGAGTGGGTAGGCATTGAAGATTGCTATTTCGAAGAAGATGCCACAGTGGTTTCAATTCCTACCACTGCCATTTCAGTCCCAACCACAACTGTTTTAGTTCTTACCACAGCAGTTTCAGTTCCGACCATAGTAGTTCTAGCCCCAATTGTGGTGGTTCCAGTCTCAACCATGATAGAGGCACTTCTCACCACAGTAACGCCAGTTTCAATCGCAGTAATTTCAGTCATGACCACAACAGTTCTAGTTCCAGCCATAGCAACATTGGTTCAAGTGCCAACTACCCCACCAGGCACGACATCAGTCATAATCGCGACAACTCTAGTTACCGCATCAGACCCTATGGCAGCCTCAGCAGCCGCATTAGTTCCCATTACAGTCGTAGTCCCAGAGATGGCAGTTTCAGCTTCAGTGCCAACCACAGTTCCAACCACGACGCCTGCCTAAATCCAGTTGTCGTCCAGGAGTACCAACCCTTACCCCAGCAATGACCAAGAGTCTGCGTACTATGTGGATCTCGCCTTTAATGAAGACGAGAGAGCGATCGCAGAGGCACAGATCGACGAGATGCTCTACGACATGGAAGTTCTGTTTCAAGAGCAATTCACCATGTTGGTATAAGACGCCATAGAAGAAGTGAGACGTCGAAAAGGCAAAGTAGCGATGAATGAAGTAGCCCCTTCCTCGCCGTAGGAAACTCAGGACCATTTGTGACCATGTCGGTGGAACCCTTGCGCGGCTCTCTTCTACCCAGTGCGTGGAAACACACGAGGAGACCCGATATGGTCACGGTGAAAATGTTGAATCCGGAGGAAGAGACTAGACCCGAAAACACCAAGGGAAGATAAAAAGGATAAGGAAAGGAGTCGCCACCTAGTCTTTTAATGGAAAGACGAGGAAAACAAAAAAAAACACAAGAAAATCAAGAAACAAAAAAAAAATGCAGAATGTATGTGTGTGCTCCGTGCCTAATGGACAATGCACAAATGAATGCGGGCTAGAGAATGGGTAAGGAATCTGGTTACGCATGGGGAAGGGGTTAGGCACCCCCATGCGCCCGAGAAAACTCGGTATTTCTAGGTTTCCTACTGTCAATGGTCTATGGATGTATGCTTGCTTATTCTATATGCTCCTGCTAAATGATGACTGAAAACATGCCAAATCAAAGAGAAAAGTGAAATAAAGGGAAAAGGTTAATCCGAGGGTCAAATGTAGGCATTGAGAATGCTACTTTACTGTACGCCCTTGGGCGATGAGGAAAATCGTGAAAATTGTGAAATTCTCGGAAAATGCCTCGCAAAACAGCGGAAATTAGGATAAATCCTAGAAAATCAAAAAAAGAAAAATAATCCTCATTCCGAGACAATGTTGGCTTTGTGAAGTCTTTTACTGTACGCCCTCAGGCGATGGAAAACCAAAACAAGTCAAAACCACGAAAAACCAGGAGAAAACCAAGCTGGAATCAAGCTAGGAAAACGTACACAAAGCCGGGACGAAAAGACGAGAAAATCTGTGCAAAAAGATGTGAAAAGTCATGCAAAGTGCAAGTGTGAATGTAAATATGAAAACTCCAGGGGGTTTTGTGCAAAAAGCCCAAATTCCGAGGAAAACTAAAGTTCAAAAGCCCAAGTTATCAAAAATGTATAGGAAAACACATTCTATGCAATTATGAAGAAATTTGGGGTTAAATGTGCAAATATGTGCAATCCTAGTCAAAATGAAGTTTCCTAGGGGTTGAAATGCAAATCTACCACTAAAACATGCATTTAAATCAATTCTACAAAAAATCAGGGTAAACATGCAAGGAAAAGACTCAGAAATGATCCAGGAAGTTTCAAGGGCAAAATGGTCATTTTACCCCTGAAAACAAGCAATCAGAGTAAAATCAATGAAGTACAGGGGCTAAATTGCAAATTTTCCAGCAGAATAAAGCATCCAAAAGAGTTTCAATAAAGACAGAGGGTTAAAGTGCAATTTATCCTGAGAAAACATGCTTCAGAAAAGTTTTCAAAAACTTATGGGGCTGAAGTGCAATTTAACCAGCAAAAACAACATCCTGGATGATTTCAGAAGAATGCAGGGTCTTAAATGCAAATAAACCATCAAAAATGAACATTTAGAAACATTTTGAGAAGTGTAAGGGCTTATATGCAATTTTCGTAGTAAAAATAAACTATAAGAAAGATTCCAAGGAAATCTAGGGTCTTCTATGCAATTTGTCTGAAACAATATTCATTTTATAAACTCTAGAGGACTTTTGCTGAAGTTTTAAACTCAGAAAACATTATTAATTATTCAGGGTAAAACATGTAATATTTTCAGTTAAAACTTTATTCGAAAGATTTAAGAAAAATGATAAAAGGACCTAAATGTAATAAAAGAACCTAAAAGTAAGGTCAGAAGGACTTATATGTAAGAAGAAAGTTAACTTTTGAATTTTGTTAAATAAATGTTTTTTATGTAAAAAAGAAACGACAGCGTCGGCGACGGAGTTCCGCCGCCGACGCCCACTGGAGGGGTTCCCCGAGGCCATCCCATGGCCTGATCGGAGATCCAAGGGCAAAGTAAGCCAGAGAGGAGGAGAAGAAGAGAATCCGACAGTGTGGATGGAGCATCGAATGGCCAGAAGTGGCTGTCCATCCCCGTCACCGTCGAGACGATCCCGGTGACGACGCTGAAGGAGGAGAAGGCCCTGGAGGCAGCGGCGTAGTGATTTGGAACTTCTGAAAGGTGCGAGGAGCTCTAGGGAGCATGTCCCTTCCACCGGGAGGCGATACGGAAGCTGATCGTGCACTGGAGGAGCTTCCTTGTCGCTGGCGTGTTCTTCACCGACGTGTAAAGTTGCTGTGGCGATCGACGACTTGTGGCGTGATTCTAGGGAGTCAGGCGTGTTGGAGGAAGGTCGTGGAGCATTTCTGGAGGCACGGAGCAGCGTGGGAGGGCTGGAGGCTCACGCTGCTCCACTGGATCCTGTCGTCTTCTCCGGCGATGGCGAGACTGGAGCGATCCTCCGACGAATGGCGTGTAGGTTGCTGGGAGCGTTAGAATGGCAATCCAAGGGGCAGTGGAGCATGGGGATAGCCAGCAAAGGAGGAAAGGATGATCAGGTGCCCAGGACATTTCCTGGATCGCCCCCCACCTCTGTCGCCGGAAAATGGCGACGGCGGGACACAGAGGAGCTTCTCCGACCAAAGGATCACTCTGGATCCCCTGGAATTGGTCCAGGAAGAGAGAGAAACCTAAAGGACTAAGAATTGAAGGCTAGGAGGTATCAGAGGGGTGTACCTGGCTTGGAGAACTTCCGCACCTCGCCGGAGCTCTGGAAACGGCTCCCTCTCTCCTCTGCAAATCCTTCCCTTGCTCTGGCACTCTGCTCCTCTCTCTCTCGCTCTCAGCTTTCTCGTGTGTTCCAGAAGTGCCTCATTCACTGCCTCTACCTCTCCTTATATAGGCTAGCAGAGACCCGGCGACCCACTCTGACAGGGCACTAAACACACTAACAGAAACCATAACAAACCACCAAACCCACTAACTGGTCCCGTAACAACCTAACAAACTCTAACGGTTTCCCCCCTTGCGCTCCACCTTGTCCCTTGCTCGCCAACACGGTGAACGGTGATCTAGGCCTCTCCAGTGACCCATCCAACGGCTGTGGGAGTTGTTGGATCAGTGGGCTGAAGAGGATTAGAGCTGAGCTCAGTGAGGAGGAGTGATTAGGCTGAATCCGTGTGGAGTTAGGGGGGAAATGAATTCAGTGGGGAAGGAAGAAGAAGAGTAAAATATTTGATTATTTTGATAGGAAAACATTGGTAAATGAAGATGGGGAAGAAAAAAATGAACATGGTGTTGGGTTTGATTTTGGAAGAAGAGGTTTGATTTTGGTGAAAAAACAAAAAATCCAATAGGAGAAAATGGGGTGTTGGGTTGGAAGGGAAGGAGAAGTAAGTGGGTTGAGCTATTGTGGGCCTTCATGGGACCAAGTGGGCTTCCTTGAATTAAATGGGCTTTCATGGGCTTAAATGAAGTCAAATAGGCCTTCAAAGAGTTAATTGGGCTTAAATGGGTCGTATGGGCCCAAGTGAGCTCAACTAGAGTTTAATGGGCCTATGTGGGCCTTCATGGGCCCAAGTGGGCTTCCATGAATTAAATGGGCCCAATTAGGGTTAGAGCTCAGCCACCACATCTCCATCTTGCAAATTCAAAAAATTGGATTGTCTACACCATTCCACTGTCGTGGTTCTGAAAGGAGAAGAAGAGTCAGCTTACTCTAGACTAGACGAGTTCATCACTCAACAGTCGGGAGGCGGGTCAAGATGGTATCAACAGCTTGGACCTCACCTTAAGCAAGGTAGGAGTAAAAAAAAAAAGACCCTGAGCTAAGCTAAGGGAAGAATGTGGGCAACATTACTCTCATTAGTCAGTAGCAGGACAGCCGCCAATCAGCAGCATCCCTTGTAAATAGCAGAAAAAACCTAAAAAATTTAACAATAAGTGAAGAAGTAGAATCAGAGAGGCAGGAAGAATTCGACCCAAAGGTAGATACAGAGCATGATGACACAGAGATCGCCCGCTGCTAGTATAAGAATACGAGAGTCAGCGTAACTCTCTTCCGGCACCAAACTTGTCAAACGTCAGAGCAGATTTGCACTTTTGATATAGTAGACTTTGCTTTTCAGAAGGAGATTTTATCTGAGCTCGTGGCCCATGAAGAGGAAGACAACACTGGTGCACTTTAAGATGGCGATGTGCCAATAGAATTTCCACACTATGATGATGACCCAGAAGGCCCAAATCTCCATGTGGATGAAGAGACCGAGCTAATAAACATCGGAACCACAAACGATGTCAAGGAATTGCACATCAGTGCTAAACTCTCTCCCCAGGCTAAGACAAATTCATCGCCCTCCTGGAGGAGTATATAGATGTCTTTGCTAGGAGTTATAGTGATATGGTCGGCCTGGACATAGAGGTAGCAGTGCATAATCTGCCATTGAAGTCAAATGTCAAACCTGTCAAGCAGAAGCTCAGAAGATGGCAACTTCAGTGGCTACTCAAACTCAAAGTGGAGATCATGAAGCAGCACGAAGTGGATTTCCTCAAGGTCATCCTCTATCCAGAATGGCTCACAAATGTCATTCCAGTGTCGAAGAAAGATGAAAGGGTTCGCATGTGCATCGATTATAGAGACCTCAACAAAGCGAGCCCCAAGGACGACTTCCCACTACGCCACATTGATGTTCTGGTAAACAACATAGTCGACCATAAGATGCTATCATTCATTGATGGATTCTCAAGCTACAATCAGATCAAAATGGTAGAAGAAGATATGGAAAAGACATCATTCCTTACCCCGTGGGAAGTCTTCTGCTACAAGGTGATGCCATTTGGACTCAAGAATGCAGGAGCTACGTATCGGAGAGCTATGACAGTACTATTCCACGACCTCATGCACAAAGAAGTTGAGGTCTATGTTGACGATATGATAGCAAAGTCTAAAGAGCTCGAAGGTCATCTAGCCTGCCTAAGAAAGTTGTTTGACCGTCTGTGCAAGTACAAGCTCCGCCTCAACCCCAGTAAATGTGCCTTCGGGGTTTCATTCAGCAAGTTTCTTGGCTATATCATCAGCTAGAGTGGAATTGAGGTCGATCTGACTAAGGCTCGAGCCATAATCGACATGCCATCCCCCACCATAGAGAAAGAAGTCAGAGGATTGTTGGGACGTTTGCAGTATATCAGCCGGTTCATTGCTCAGCTCACACCGATCTGTGAACCGATCTTCAAGCTCAAGAGGAAGAATGTGTAGATCAATTGGAATGAGGAGTGTTAGGCAGCGTTTGACAAGATCAAGCAATTATTGGCCAGACCTCCTATTTTGGTCCCACCAATGCCAGGATGGCCCCTACTTCTCTATCTATTAGTGACCCAACATTTCAAGGGAGCAGTTTTGGGCCAACATGATGAATCCAGTTGTAAGGAGAGGGCGATATATAATTTAAGTAAGAAGTTTAATGATTGCGAGGCCAGGTACACTACTATAGAGAAGATCTGCTTGTTTCTCGTCTGGGCAACCCAGCGCCTAAGACATTATATGATGGTGTACCTAGTTTTGCTCCTTTGTCGCCATGACCCTATGAAGTATTTGTTCCAGAAGTCGATGCTTGTAGGGCGGTGCGTCAAGTGGCAGGTGTTGTTGTCTCAATACGATATCACCTTTGTTACACAGAAATCCATAAGGAGACAAGCAGTGGTAGACCACCTGGCCGAGCTACCTTTACCTGAATACCAACCCTTGCTGACTCAATTCCCAGATGAGGATGTGTTGTTGGCCATGGATGATGATAACGAGTCAGAGGAGGCCGAGGAGAAGAGTCAGTGGCGCCTCTACTTTGATGGTGCAGTTAACAAAAGAGGAATGGGTATTGGTACCATACTGGAAACCCCCAAGGACAAATGAGCCCATACGCCAGAAAATTAAACTTCAAGTGCATGAATAATGAAGCTGAATATGAAGCGTGCATATTAAGACTTCAAATGGCATTGGAGCATGGTGTCCACAAGTTACACGTACGTGGCGATGCCATGCTAGTCATCGTGCACATTAATGGTGATTGGAAAACTAAAGATCAGAAGCTCACCCGATACCATGCCTATCTCATGAAACTCGTGGTAGAATTCCAAGAGGTTCACTTCTCTTTCATGAGTAGAGCTCAGAATGCCAATGCAGACGCCTTGGCGACCTTAGCATCTTGGCTCTCAATACCAGAAGACTGTGCAGTGGATGTATCAGTTACATGTGCAGCACAGCCGGCCCACTGTATGAATATAGAGGAAGTAGACACAACGAAAGAGCTTCCATGGTACCATGATATCAAGGTCTTCCTAGAATCAGGGAATCTCCCAGCCAGCGCCTCGACCACAGACAAGAGAACCATGGTGCGACTGGCATCCAAGTATGTATTGGGAGTAGGACACCTGTACAGAAGGTCCTACAATCAAACATTGTTACGCTATGTAGACAAGAAGGAGGCTGATACTTTAATACTCCAAGTATATGCAGGAGTCTGTGGCCCGCATATGAATGGAGTGCTCCTGGCCAAGAAGATTATGCTGCAAGGTTATTTTTGGTCAGCCATGGAGGCAGATTGTTGTCAATTTGTGCGCAGATGTCATAATTGCCAAATACACAGGAACTTCATTCATGCGCCTCCACAATCGCTGCACCGCATGTCTTCACCATGGCCCTTTTCCACCTAGGGAATAGATGTCATTGGAGCCATTCATTCCATAGCCTCTAACGGTCATTGCTACATCCTGGTAGTAATCGACTACTTCACAAAGTAGGTGGAAGAAACCTCCTACAAGATGGTTACTGCGGCAGCAACGGAGAAATTTATTAGAAACAACATCATAGCTCGGTACGGGGTTCCGCACGTCATCATCTCTGACAATGGAAAGAACTTTATAGCCCAAAGGATCAAGGAATACCTGTGTAATTTCAAGATCAAGCACCACAGGTCCTCTCCTAATCGGTCGCAAATGGATGACGCCATCGAGTCTGCCAATAAAAATCTCACCAAGGTCTTGAAGAAGATGACAAAGACTCACAAAGACTAGCATGAGAAGCTCCCATATGCACTGTGGGCATACAGAACATCAATTCGAACCTTAAGGGGAGCAACTCCCTATTCCCTAGTGTATGGCATGGAGGCTGTCCTGCCAATGAAGTGGAGATTCCATCACTTAGGATCCTAAAAGAAACTGAACTCGGAGAGGCAGAATGGGTTGAAGACTGTTGTGTCCAACTGAACCTCATTGATGAGCGCTGATTACAGGCCCTACACCATGCCCAGTGCTATCGGAGGAGGATGGCGAGATCCTACCAGAAGAAAGTCTGACCCAGGAGCTTTACGCCAGGTGACTTGGTCTTGCGAGCGATCCATCTTCCTGACACTCGTGGCAAATTCAGACCCAATTGGCGCAGTCCCTATATCGTCAAACAGGTATTCTCTAGGGGAGTTGTAATCCTCGAGGATATGGACCACATTGAGCAATCGGAGCCGATCAACTCATGCTACCTGAGGAAATATTACCAGTGACATGGAGTCGTATCCTTGCCTCACATAGCACTTTTACTGCACTTTCACATATATCATTCTCTCTATTCATGCATTTTGCATCATCCCACACTCATGTTTTTTTTTCCTTTGCACTCATTTTGCATGCATTGCATCTCAACACAAAAGCATCAAAAAAGGGGAAAAAATCCATGCATGCACGCATTAATATGAGTACTAGTAACATCTGCATAAGTATTTTGCCCAGTGATGAAAATCGGATAAGCTTGCTTGTTAGGGAAAAAGGGGATCTATTCCTCCTCAGTCAATACTACATTGACATCCTACCAAGTGAGGGAGCCATCGCTCATTGGGAACTAGGCGACAAACCCAAACGTCCCGAAAGGCTTACACCTCCAAAGGGAGATAAAATGTTAGGATGTGAGTGAGTGTGTGAGTAAGAAAATAATTTCATGGACAAGGGCACTAAAGAAATAAGGAGATAGAAGGCATAGACAGAAGTTAGCCCTAAGAGGAAGAGGTGCGTGGAGTAACTCTTCCCCTATCACATACCTTGGAGAGGAGTCGAAGCATGTACCTAAAAAGGGTCCACACCACCCAAGGGACTAGCCACCCCTCTTTCAACAAAACAACCTCAGCAACTGCCTAGGTACTCATTACCTCCAAGCAAGGGGCAGAGTCAATCCACAAGCCTATGAGGGAGTAAAAGAAAGAGAATAATTGAAAAAAGTAGGTGTAGGGCCTTAGGAAGTTTGGTACAATGCCTGTTCCACCACATAGCCCAACAGACTACTACCTTACCCTTTCTAGAGCGCCACCTACAATCCAGGATGTCCAGATAGTGTTTGGTGAGTTGAAGATTTCCTTCATCCCAACGACATGCATTAGAAGCTTTCCAAAAGCTGAGGGCAATAAAAATAGAAAAACAATAAAGTAGCATCATTCATTCGTGCATAACTCATGACCATTCATCCCATCCGTTTTGCGAGGCACTGCTTCATTCTCGAACTAGGGGCATGCCAGCTGTCTTTTGGTCAAGAATTTAGTAAAGGATACCCAAACCATGGGCATGTCAGCTGCCTTGTGGGAGAACCTCCTGTATATAACCAAGGGCATGTCAGCTGTTTTTGGGTTAGGCACGCGTGAATCTGTTGCAACACATTCTGAGAACAGGATACTCGACCAGGGGCATGTCAACTGCCCTAATGGTTGAAAACCCCATAATCTATCCCGGGGCATACCAATTATCTCATGGGTGGACGCACTAGGCCAGTACTTCAGTCACATGCATGTTCATGGCCCTACTGATCCGAACCTTTAATGATGAACCAGGGGGCGTTTGCCGCCTTTCAGAATAGGATGAGCAGTTTCCAAGTGGTCAGGTGCAGAGAGAAGGCCTTTCTTCAAACATTCTTGCAAGTAACTATCTACCAAACATCATGGTAACAGGTACGGGATTCCTAAGGATGAAGCCTAGTCATAGCCCAGACACATTCCCAGCCTCGACACTTGCACAAGCCTCTGGTACACCCTATAGAGATGAGTCGCAAGACACATCAATTCGTGACGGCAATGGGGGCTGTAATCGTTACTTCCAACCTTTGCTGCGATTCTGCGAAGCTGGCAAGATACTCTCAATCTTGCATATAACTTTAAAGCAACGAAAACTTTATCATCAAGTTGTGTAGTATTTCTCTTGAGGTTGAATGGTATAGTGGACTTCTTGAGTACCCAATGTTGGCTTTGTCACCCGACAATCCCGACCATCGATGTGGGTGTTTGCTTCCCACCAATTTGGGGCACTTGGGCTTGACCAGTTAGTAACCTAGACCTCTTGTTGAGGCTATGCGCACGAGCTAGTTCGTTCGATAGCCTGTTTGGTCTGAGATTGGTCTTTCTGACGCTCAACCCATTTATGCTGCACCTTTTTTTTAATTTGCATTATGCTTTGTAAAATATTATTATGTGGAACAAAATTATTTGTCATTTTGAATATTTTAAATATGCTCTACAAATTTTGAATCAGGAGAAATCAAAGTTCTCCCATTGATCATGGGTTTCTCTACGATGGTCGTACTAATGCACTACTCAGATGTTCTCCAAACATGGATTGAGAAGTTAACAAACAGTGATCGTGACAAGCTACGGACTTGAGGCATCTCCTTAAAATTCCTAGACACTGCAAATGTGGAGGTCACTCAAAACTTTTTGTGTGCAGCTACCCGATTCTGGAAGACTGCAAACCATGTATTCCGCTTCGAAAGAATTGAGTTGACTCCTATCTTGGAGGAAGGGTGTGTTCTCTGCCAAAGTTCCTTGAGCTTACTGTGTTTATGCAGTGCGATGGGTACTCATCAGTATTGAGTGAACTGACTAGCCTGTCAACCGGCGATTGTGGTCGGCAATTTATCTGTACTGATGGAGAATCTCCCATGCTACAACTGACCTACTTTGACAAGATAGCCGAGATGCACACCTCCTTAGGCGATGAACTGTGGCTGAAAGGTTTCGTCGTCCCCTTCCTAGGCGAGTTGGTGTTTAGCCACGGCCAGACAGTCGTGAACATTAAGGTGGCAGAGATTGCATTGGCAGTGATAACCCATCAGATAGACCTGGCCCTAGTCAACCTAGCAGAGACCGACTAGGCCCTAGATCGGTCATTGCGATGTTGCTGACATTTCTATGGTTGTGGAGCTTTTGTACAGGTATGCCGCTCATCTGGGTGTAGATGTCTTACGCCTTCAATGGTCAGCTTTTGAATCTTATTGCTAAAGTGGTCATGCTCGCACACTCACATCAGTTCACAAAGAGTATGAGCGACTGGAGAGTTTGACAGAAGATAAAGTGACCTGGTGCATCATTCCTTCGGCAATTCATAACTTTGAAGCTTTCTTTGACACTACCGACATGCAGCTTATCATCCTCCTGGGACTAACCGAGGGTGTTGAATATCATCTAATTCATGTGATGCGATAGTTCGGCTACCGACAAGATTCTTTTGCTCAAAGATTGCTGCCAACTTGTTTCCAGGAGTATCCTCTAAGCTCCTATGCTATGACCAAAGAACTATCACGCCTACTTACCGGTTCCATCCGATCGAACGATGTCACCATCATAGAAGGGAAGGGCTGCTCAACTGATTATGAAACTGAAGTTGAGGAAACCTGGCCGATCTGTGCAACTACTCTGAGCCATACACTATTTTCGAAAGCTAGGGGTTCTAAGAGATTCAGAGATGACACGGATTCCTAATATTCACATTATGCTATCTGATTCATCACATGTTGAAACAGTTTAATCATTTCATTGTATCCAGTTATTGCAATAAATACATTGGAACACTTTTACCAGTTTGTTTATGCTTGTGATTGATAGGAAGTTGCCATTGCACCAGCATGTGCATAACTGGTTCAACTACAGCCTTCTTCCGCCTATCGACTTGGCGCTGGGGCCTACCCGGCTAATAGTCGAGAATATGGTTTCAATGCCTTAGCCTGGACAAATGAAGCCATTGTAGACTTTTGTACTAAATAGGGTGGAATTCGATTATCCTTCCTTTCGACTTCACCTCGGTCGAACGAAGCCATTCCGGATTTCCGTTCTAGTCAAGCGAAATCCAATCTTCTTTGTTAGGCTTGCTTTAGCCAAACAAGTCTATTTTTCATCTTCTTCTAGGCCTCAGGTGAGGTCTAGAGCTGACCCCACAAGTAAACTATTATTTAGGCTGATATCCTAAACTATCACTTAGGCTGATATCCTAAACTATCACTATCACTTAGGCTGATAACCTAAACTATCACTTAGTTTAATAACCTAAACTATCACTTAGGCTGATATCCTAAACTATCACTTGACTGATAACCTAAACTATCACCCTTTCGGTGGACAGGTCTGATGTCCTGTCATGTCCTTTCCTTAGGTTGATAACTTAAACTATCACTTACGTTGATATCCTAAACTATCACTTAGGCTGATATCCTAAACTATCACTTAGGCTGATAACCTAAACTATCACTCCTTCGGTTGATAGGTTTGATGTCTTGTCATGTCCTTTTCCTTAGGCTGATATCCTAAACTATCACTTAGGCTGATAACCTAAACTATCACTTAGGCTGATATTCTAAACTATTACTTAGGCTGATAACCTAAACTATTCTTAGGCTGATAACCTAAACTATCACTTAGGCTGATAACCTAAACTATCACTTAGGCTAATATCCTAAACTATCACTTAGGCTGATAACCTAAACTATCATTTGGGTTGATATCCTAAACTATCACTTAGGCTGATAACCTAAACTATCACTTAGGCTGATAACCTAAACTATCACTTATGTTGATGACCTAAACTATCACTTAGACTGATATCCTAAACTATCACTTAGGCTGATAACCTAAACTATCACTTGGACTGATAACCTAAACCATCATCCCTTCAGCTGACAAGTTTGATATCCTGTCACACCCATTCCTTAAGTTGATATCTGTAGATACCCCATATACTTGCAGTTGGATTTTAAAACTAAACCCTAGTTAAAACCCTAAACCTAGCCTAAACGCAAGACCTAGCCTAAACCCTAATCCAAAACCTAAAACTTAGCGAATCTTAGTCCAAAATCCTAAACCTAGCCTAAACTCTAATCTAAAACCCTAAGCTAGCCTAAATCCTAACTTAAACCCTAAACCTAGCCCTAAATCCTAATCCAAAATCCTAACAACCTATAACAACCTTTAACAATCCTAACTGTAACCATGCCGGCGAGAATGGCAAAATATGCGAAAGTCGACAAAGTCATGACAAAAATAAAAAATATGCAAATGCAAGAGTCGCCACCTAGTCTATTCAAATGGAAGACGAGGAAAACCATATAAAACATGCAAATTATGCAATGGAGAAGCAGGTCTAAACTAGAAAATATGGGTAAGGATCCCTGTTACGCACAAGGAAGGTATTAGGCACCCTCGTGCACCCGATAAATCGGTCTTCTATTGGTTTCTCAATTGCTTATGAAATGTCGACTTTGCAGCCTTTGCTATACACCCGAGGGTGATATGCCATGCCATGCTTATGCGTGTGGTGCCTAAAATATGGGTGCATGATGTGTAGGGGTGTGTCCTAATGCTCAGAAGTATCACTTGTATGTCGGGTCAAGTGTTGATGCAAGAATATTGCATAATAAGATCAAAGATCTAATAATCTCGAGTGATTTTTCATCCTTGCCTTGCTATATGCCAAATGCAAT
>JAMKQA010015123.1:0-18723 GCA_024699735.1 Posidonia australis
TAGACTTGTCCTTGTCTTTGTTGTTTTTACATGATTTTTCATGTATTTGGTTTTCCTTGTCTTCCATAATAGATTAGGTGGCGACTCCGTTTTATTTTGCTTTTTCGACGTGATTTTGCCGACCCATTTCGCATTCATTTGCGGAATCTCCTCGCCGGCATGGTTACAGGTAGTATTAAACTCCTAGATGAAACTTTAGATAATCTCACCCGACCACTACCTTACATTGAGCAGAGAATCACTCTCTCTCATCGGACAGCGACGATAGATGAAATGGGTGATGAAGACAAGGAAGAAATCCTTGAAGCTTCTGATGGATACAAGTCGAAGTCCAGAGAACCATACCTTCTCCAGCCTGTAGAGGACGGTTGGGAAGATCCAACACATCACTTCCTTAGGCACCTACTGTACGCCGAGGAGGTCCCAAAGGGCCTACACATGATTTGATCAAGTCTTCATTACCATTGTACTGCTTTATCATGGACATCTTAAACCCTTTACGGAAAGGCATGGCCAAGATTGCTTTTATGAAGGGAGATTGCTCTACCCCAATAAAGGTGTAGGTCAAGGATGACTTCTCCTTCTCTATTTGCTTTAATCTTCCCTCTATCAATGCCAGACAATCTTCTATAGGCTAATCTTGGAGTTCAACTAGCCTAATAGAGAATAAAAAACTTCGAGTGGTAGAATTTATTAGAGTCTGAAAATTTTTACAGTAGTTGAAAGGAAAGTCATTGTTGCAGCCTTACTGGTGCCCCTAGAACAGCTAGGTTAGCCTCTTCTACCAATGATAATAGGGTTACCACCTAGTCTTCCTGCACTTTTCTCAACTCCTTGGTGAGGCATCCGACTTGTTTTTGGAGGGCTTGACCGATGTCATCGAAGGCTTCATCAGGCAGTGAAAGGTGAACATTAGTACCAACTTATAACGCACAGTGTAAAGTTTCCATAAATGGCACCAACTGATCTCACCCATTTTGACTGTGCTACATTACTTGTTGCCTCTAGGTTGAAGTGTTGATGGAGAGCTATCGAAAAGCTGAGACAGTAGCTGAGCTAGGACAACAATTGAGTTAAGATGATTGGTTTGTAAAAAGTGATCTATGAACAAGAAGAAAAGACAACTAGAGGATGCCTCGACCAAGGATGGTTCAATGCCTAAGTTAGAGAGAGGAGATCAAGTTGTAAAAGGTGGACGAGTAAGAACTCAGAAAGAGAGTTTTAAATGGAAAAGAATAGAACTTTAGATGGAAAAAGTCCAAAAAGATTCCTCACCTCATTCCAAGGGTGGTCTACTTGTACATGACGATGGTAGCTATGGTACATATCCATTGGCAGTACTATTCTAGACACCTCAGACTCTAATAGGAGAGCCATGTACAGTGAGGAGTTCTATCAATTAGACGACTTAGGTAGGTTTGGCAGGCAACTTTAACAGACCTGTCAGGGACAAATGGTATGGTGAGATGTGTAGAAAACCATCCCAGTATGCTTACAGTGATGTTTGTTGGCTACTATAGATGGTAGGAGTTGAATGGGAAGAAGTTGATCTAGTCTTCCACCTGGTACACTGTCAAGGCATGTAAAGCTCAGTATCAAGAAGCTTAGGAGGGCCAATGGGGTGACGTGCTATGGCTTTGGAAGTTCCTGAGGATTGGCGCTTCAGTCGAAACTAGAACTGGGCATCTGGCTGACACATATGCGGTACATCTTAACTAGTTGATCTCTTGAGTGTTTGTAGGCCATTCGCTCAGGGTTTTCACGCCTATCTCCTGAGTGTCTATAGGCCGTTCGCCTGAAGTCTTCAACTCGACTCTGGCTAAGTCTTCAAGTCTACTATCCAGGTGTCTTTAAGCAGTTCTCGTAGGTCTTCTAGTCCAAACCAAATCAAACAAAATATCCCACATCAAACATGTACTGACCATGATGACAATGAAGTGGGTGAAGTTGCTCATCAGCTTGGAGATTTTAGAAATCAGGCAAGGGACTCATAAGACCAGATACAAGATAAGGTGAAATTACTGGAGTGTTTCTAGGATCCCATGTGGCTCTACACTTGATGGGTGTAGTGAGGTAGATCATAGCAATATTAGGTTCATCTATTTATACTCAAGTGTTGCCTCCATTGGAAAGGAGGTTAGTGCTTCAATGTGTGAGAGAAAAGGTTGAGAGATAGGAGGTTCAAATGAGACTCATGGGTTTGAGCCCAAGATCTCTAGGTTTAAATGGTATTTTATAATGGATTCTCTCTTTTTTTAAGCCTTTCTCATGTCTTTGTTTAGCAATCGAAAGAAAATTTTCATTAAAAAACAGAAAAGAGACAGAAAAACAGAGAGACAAAAAACCAAAAACAAAAAGCTCATTATCAAGGTGACAAGGAGCAGACAGTAAAACTAAGCTAGAGTTTTCTATACTAAACAGGAAGACAAAGGCAAATACAAAACATAAAAGCCCAACACAACCACAGATCCTCCATCTCAATGAGCAAACAATAAGATCAGCAAGCCGCAATCACAGCATCAGTATTGACTGCACACGCATAGGATGTAGACCATCTGATCAACACATGGCAAATCAACCCCACTTCTTTGCTAGGATCAGTACAGCATCCATGGAAGATCCTTCCATGCCTTTCTAGCCACCGAAACCATCATATAGCATGAGGTAACATTTTCCAAACCCCCCATTTCCAGCCACCAATTCCTGTTTACTTGTCCATAATTCACAAAAATCGTTGATTTCCATCTAAGCATTCGAATTCAAACCTCTAAGTTTTGTCCACCACCATTTACCAAAATGTAACCAAAAAACAGATGCCACCAATCCTCTTTGCTACTAAGGCAAAAGAAGCATCTACTTGCCTCTCTCATATGTCATTTTCCTTTTGTAGATCTTTCCAATGTCTAAATTTTAAGCATCTCTCATATGCATGGTTCTAAACATCGATTTTGTGTCTGATTTAAGTCCTTCTAAAATAGAAAGTGTGTCAAACAACGGTAGAAATATCAGTGGAAACATGGCAAAACATGCAAGTCCACTAAAAACTTTGATTTTCAATTTAAAACTCTATGATATGTTAAAGTGAACAATAATATACATCTCTATGTCTTTAAATTCATAGTTTAAACATATAATAAGAAAATATAAAGTACATACAAAATATGGCATTATGAAATATAAAAAGTTGATGAATTAGTGAATAAAATTCATACATTAACATTCTAAGCATTATAATGTAAGTTGTTAATGTGAATAAAATGCTAAAACGACGACTTTTGTAAGTTAGTAAGGCATATTTGAAGTCACAAAATATAAAGTTTTTACTCTGCTTCCATTGACATGGACTAATATATCACCAACATGGAGTAAAATACACCAACATGAACCGACATAGGGTATTTCTCGAATTATTGTTGAATATCATGTTGGAAAGTTAGGTTTCCGACACGTGTCCGCAAAAGTTTGCCGACATGCATCGAAATTAGTCACCATGCTCGTATGTCACTTTTCTTGCACTCCCTTTTTGTTTCTCCCCTCCATTCCCTCTTATTTCATTTTCTCTCCAACTTTCCATTCTCATATCTGTAAAGCTTGTTTACGTTATATTGTACAGTTGTATCCTGGATGATGCTTATTCTAATTAATAAGAATCATCCTATCCTTTCTCTTAAAGAAGAAAGCTTGTTTACCTTAGGATGAACCTATCAACTGACTATCATTTTATTGTATCTCGTCAAAGCTTTTTTACACAAAAAATTTAGATTCCTTTGTGGGAAAATCATTTCTCTAATGGTTAGTAGCCAGTTTCAGCATTTTTGTTGAAGCACGAAATTAATGTATATGCATATCAAAAATTATCATGGTTGGAATTGCCAAAAGGTTGTATACAAGTATACAACCCTTAATTTTTAACGAATCACTTTGGTTTACAAAAAAACAAAGCTGATAGTATGCCAACCTGACCTAACCCAACATCAAATCATCTCTTATGGGCCAGGTAAGATCAACTCAAGCCTGAAATGGTCCCAGTGAAAATGAACATGAGATGGGACAGGTCAATGTCTGAGAATATCACTTGTTTGTTAAGCAGGTGGGACCAGAAAAAGAGAATCCTTGTCAGTTACCTTGAATGCTTTGGACAAGTTGTATCCAGCAATACAATTCTCCATCCTAAATCCAATTGATGGATGAAACTAATTCTAGATGTGACTAGAGTTTGCTTTTGATATAAGGCGACGGAAAAAACAATAAAGGAAGAAAGGAAACCATGTAATAGAACCTTTTGTGTAGATTTCCACACTAACACATGAAAATTGACTTGATAAAATAGATGTAATAGTTCTCATGACAGAAATAAACTGTAAGGGAGCTGCATGTGATAGAACTACATTTTCAGAACCTAATCATCGAAAAAACATGTATCTCTCTTAACAGGCTTTTTTCAAGGGTCACATATTCATAAATGCTATCATCTACATAGAATTTAATGTAAAGTAGCATACCTATCAGGATTTATTTCTCTAAAACAATCGATGAAACAACCTCCTTGCGCAACAAACAAAGCTCTAAGCCATTTCCTAAACCTACATTGCAATTTATAAACAACAATATTAAAAGGAGAGCAAAATAACTAGGATCATATGAATAGTATACAATACACAATTTTCCCTCTAACATCAAACTCAAAAAAATGAGATGCTTTATCCACATAAAGATATGAGTCATTTGAGGGTTTTTAATTTAGATATCAAGTTTACAAACACACGAACAATTTAATTCTTCTGATGCAAAGTAGATATTCAACGTAAGTTACCTGTCACTCTCAAAATCCGGTTCAGCATCACAACAATCTATAGCTGCAGGGGCAATATTGAGATCACCAACAACAAAAACCCTCTTCCCCTGAATCAAATGATATTCCCACCTTTTCTATAACAAAGCAAGATGACGTCAGATAGACTATTAATTGGCCATACTTTTATCACATTCATGCATAGTCAAAGATTTTGCAACAGAAAACACCATTTCCATTTCCTCACACAGTATGTCATATTCAACTTATAATCAGTTAAACTTGAGAATTACACAAAATTTTCGATCTTCACAGTTTTATCTAATATTGGGCACAACTCCTAATCCATCTGTATTTTGTCATACCCATTTCACTGCAGCCCATATTGACCTAATTTTGACGCACACATGGGATATGAAGCTGTTTGTTTCAGCAACACCTAGTTATATGAGGCCTAGTTCATCATTGAATTTCATGAATCTTTTAAATGAGACATAGTTCATCATTGAATTTCATAAATCTTACTTTTTGTTCAAGCAAGAAGAGAAATATAATTTTCTAGTTACAAATACCAGGTCAAGTACTTGTCCAATTGTGAGACTGATTTCTGTAGGAGTATATGTACACATCAAATGTGTCCATACTACAGAGGTCTATATAATGAAGGGTTTATTTCTTGTAAAGGATTATGAGGAGTATTGTGCGTCATATACCAACTTTGGAAAGTTGGTTTTGATGATGGATTAATCGTCTGATTAAAAGATCAGTAGACTCACCAATCGATCAATCAAGTTCAATAACCAACTTTGTTGACCAATTAGTTTTAAATCACTAATTAATGCCCCAACAAAACCAAATCCAATTACTAATTTTTAGAACATTGTGTATAGCCAAGTGACAGCATTCTTTTTTGGATAGTTAAGTGTCAGTTAATTTCAAGGAATATAAATATGATGCTTATAGAGCATGCATGGAAACACAAATATTTCTATGAGCAATTCTTTGAAAAAATGCTATGTTAATGAGTGTCTTAAGAACAGTTAGGAACGACATCAGAAACTCAACTTCCTGACATGATATTCAACTGTAATTAGAGAAATACCTCATGTCAGGCCACGTCGGTGCTATGTTGATGATATGTTTGGCCAATGCCGGTCGAAATAGAGTAAAATTCTTTTGCAACTTCATATATGCCTCATTAACATTCAAATTTTACTTGTTTTAGCACTCTATCCACAGCAGCAGCCTAGATTATGATACTTAGAATGCCAATCTATGAAATCTATTCACTAAATCTCTATTTTTTTAATATTCAGAACCTCTTATTGCATATGTGCACCATACTTCCTTCTTATATATGTTTAAACTGTGAATTTAGAGACACAAAGATAGATATTGTTGCTCATTTTAGCTAGAGTTTCAAATCAAAAATTAAAGTTTTTAGTAGACTTCCGAGTAATCTTCTCCTCCTTCATTGTTGGGAGAAATAAAGACATAGTGGCTGTGGCAACAATGATGCAAATTGTCTTTAACAGCAACCCAAAGGAGCTACGACATCTTCCTCAAGGCCACGGTGAGGAGTGGTAGCATATAGTAAGTTTGCTGTGGTGCCACCACAACAAAATCACCTTTTTTTACGTCTCCCATCTCAATAGATTAAATAGTGCATATCAACACAATACAGACAGGTTGACACAAGACACAACATGGGCTCGGTATATGGTATTTATCTGTTTACATCTGTAAATCACATCCAACGTTTGGAAGGATGCTGCAACATCACCAACATTTTGGAAATGTTGCCAAAGTTTGAAACCATATTCTCATGCTAGCCCATCCCCATACAATAGAATTGGCAAGTGCTAGCAGGGCAGGAAATATAAATAAAAAGAAAGTCCAGCACCCTGACCTAATAATGTGTTCAATGACAGAGTAAACATCTAATATTAGCTAAATGATCAACAATCTAGCTGTAGCCAGGCCGAATCCTTATCTATAGATATCAGGTATTTGTAAACCATGTAATTAATTGTAATATTGCTTAAATGATTTATTAATGGATAATCTATTGTTTCTTGTTTGTGTGAACTTGTGGTTGGTTGTCTGTGCACCTGTTTGTGATTTGGGACCAATGTGGAGTCCGATTTGAGGATGCACAATTGCCTCGGTTTGCATACCCGTCTTTTCTTATTTTTCTCCTTCCTTTTTCTCTCTCATGAGCCATGCCCTTCCACCCATTCTTCGTCTTCTTCTTCCTCTTCTTCCACCTGTGCCACCAGCGACGGAGGCCCGTACCTCCCCGTCTATTCCGACGGAATGGGCGACCGACACGACGTGGGTGGAGAGATGGATAAATGGAGGTTGCGGCATGCAGAAAGAGGAAGGGGTGATAGAGAGAGGAGGAGAGGGAGAGGATCGACGCGTAACCGATGAGGTGGTGAGCCGCTTGTGTGTTCTGCCAGCAGAGGAGGCTTCACCAGGGCGTGAGGAGGTTCACCAGAGGACGGGGAGGGTCGTCGGGGGCTAAGCCAGGTACGCGATCCCTTTTCCTTTCCTTCGTTCGGTGTTTGCTAGCAGTGGGTTTATTGCAAGAAAAATTGTGATAAATGCAAGGAAAATTGTAGAAAAATAGTAGGAATGATAGAAATGAGATAAATGATGTGAATGTATAGGGATCATGCTAGATTGTGTGAATTTCGTGAGTTTTGGGTAGATATGCCCTAAATGTTTTAAGGTTTAATTTTGAGTATGTTTCCCTTGCGAATTTATATCTCCTTGTATGGTTGATGCAATCATGAATGGTTTGAGGGGTTTTAAAATAGGCTTGAGGGTCTACACCCCATGATTTTATGGAAATTTATGGTGTATGTTTGGAGGGTCCGATCGGGACTCCCACTTTGGACGAATTTCGCCGCTGCGGAACAGGGGAGTGTTCTGTCTGCGAGGAATTCGTTACATCGAATTTATTCGGTATGCCAAAATCTTGACAGATTAAGCCAAATACCTGATTTCGGCAGACCGAAAACACCCGGTCGACCGAATCAGAGGGTTTCGGCATACTGAAACAGGGAATTTCGGAATACCGAATTGAAAATTCGGTATGCCGTTTTTGTCCTGAATTTGAGATGTAAAAATGTGAATTTTAATGAATGTTAAATGATTTTAATGGTATGGTAGGTTTATATGAATGATGTTACCCTATGTAATGACATGGAGGCATGTGGAACCCCAAACAAATGGATTTGGGTGTGGTTTTGGATTTTAGACCCTATTAATGAATGAAAAAGATGATTTTATGTGGTTTTGGGCATGAGACCTAATTTATGACTTTAAGCATGGTTTTCATGGCTTGAGTTAAGACCCCAGTGGAGGGTCAAGTGTTGCAAGGAAATAGAGTCCTACAACGAGAAGAATGAAATGAAATGAAAAATAGTTTTGAAATGGAACACTGATAATGTGGTTGCCGAGCTCATAGCGGTGTAGGCTGAGCCTGGATTTTCATACCTAGTTGTTCGGGTCACCTACGGTGTAGGCTGAGCTTGGGTCGTTGTACCTAGTTGTTCGGGTCACCGAGCTCGTAGTGGTGTAGACTGAGACTGGACTTTTGAGCCTAGTTGTTCGGATCACCGACGGTGTAGGCTGAGCCTGGGTCATTGGACCTAATTGTTCGGGTCACCGATTGGGGTGTCAGACAGAGACGTAGCCCCGTGCACTTATGAAAATGAAATTGAGGCCGATTGACCGGGGCGGTGACATCCCACACGAGGAATTTCATCGCGGTAGTGCAGGAAGGTAGGGAAAGGATGTCCTCGCCTACTGCTTGTGTGTCTGGTTACCCTTGATCAAGGTAACAACAATAAAGAAAGTGGAAATGAATAAGGAAAGTGACATGTGATTTGGTCAGGATTGGAGTGATGAAATGATCCTAAAATCCGGAAAAAAAATGATGATGTTTTAACCAGTTGCTAGCTAGTGTTTATGATTTGGTTTTGAGCCCAATAGGGCATTGTGTTTTAGGCTGGATTTAGTCAGAAATGTGAATTTGAAAGTGTGTTTGGGATGAAATCCTAAATATTAGAAATGGAAATGTTTTGGAAAAAAAAAACGAATTCCAAAAGGTTTTTGAAAGAAATGTAAAGGAATGTTTTGTAAAAAAAAGTGATTTTGGAATGAATTTCCAAATATTTTAAGAAAAGGAAACATGGCTTTTGAAAAAGTATGGATTGGGATTGAATTTCCAAGTTGTTGTTTAATAAAGAAAGGATGATTTTCAAAAAGAGAAAACCAAGTTTTGAAAAAAAAATGAGATTTATGGTTTTACTGAGGTTTTGTGGTTTGTATGTTTTGGGATGCGTACTGGGTGACTTAGATATCACTCACGCGTGCTATTTGGTTTTTAAGTTCAGACCGCATGCAGCCGAGATCCGGTGCAAGAGTTGGAGCTTCTAGCCGTACATTGTGATCCTGAAGGTGAGCCTTAGTTACAGTTATTTGATGTTTCTGTAATTAGTGTAATTATACTTGACACTGTGTTTTGGTAGCATGCCTGGGATCGAGGTGTTACAATTTTGTAACCTTCTACCCTTTTTATTATACTTTTCAGAATCTATAGACGAAGAAGAGGATTGATTTAGGCTATAAGCAAGGCAACAGTGTATACCTACCGATTCGCAATGATATTCCACGAGAACTTACTACTACTACTTCAATGGTGAACTCTTCCTTTTTATGGCATTATCATTTAAATCAATCATCCATTCGTCGTCTTCAACAGATCATTCCATGAGTGTCTTTAAAGTCATTTGTTTGTAAATCATGTCAGACAAGTAAACGTCCCTGTGCTACCTATAGACATCAATTGTTAACTTCCAGTCAGAGTCCTTTTAATCTTCTTCATTGTAATATTTAAGGATCTACCCATGATGTGTCTATTTCCGGTTTTAGATATTATATCGCATTTTGTAAATGAATTTTCTCATGTGTCTTGTGTTAGTGTGGATTGTGGTAAATGGATATATCTTATATGGATATCCGTATAAGGGATTTCTCCTTTATATATATAACAGGATTGTTTATTCAATAATATCTTTTTCCTTTCAACACAAACATGATACTAGAGTCCAGATTCCCTAAACCCTAGATCTCCTCCACCTCCGCCGTCGGAAACCGCCACCATCGGCGAGCCCACCATCGCCAGAACCGTCACCCATAGCTCCAAACCTTGCCGGAAAGGTCTGATCTACCCTCCAGTCACCATTTTCTCCTCATCGAAGCCTTCCTCCACCCTTCCTCCATCGATTCAGGTCTCCTCCGTCGAAAGAATGGCGGGCAAAAAGGCCACTGTCGGGCCTTCTTTCCTCTCTCCTAGCCACTGGCGACCATTGATAGCCTAGTTGTCGAAATTTCAAGCATGATTTAGGCTATCTAGGTTGGTACTCCATTCCTCATCTATTTTTTTGTATCTAAGGTTGGTTATTTGCCCCCTATTTGCCTTAGATACCTATATGCTGCCCTAAAAGTGGGTGTCTACATCTATTGTGGTGTTTTTTCTCAAGATTACAACAAATTTTTGCTATCCTTATCCTATTTATCTACCCAAATCAGACCTACTTTTTTGTCTCCATGGCTTCATCTCGAGAGATGTTAATGAAGAACCTCTCTGGACATCAATCAAATTGAATGGCAAGAACTTTCTGTTATAGTCTCAAACATTTGAGACCTTTATTAGTGCACATAGGAAGACTGAACACCTCACTTTTGATCCTCCTGATGCTAAGGATTCCACTTATGTTGACTAATTTACGGATGATTGTGCTATTATTTCATGCTTAGTTAATAGTATGGAAGACGATATATCTCAAGGTGTCATTATACTGCGTCCAGCAAAAAAAATGTAAGATACTCTACAAAGCACATATGGGCATGAAAAAAATATTACACGCATATATGAGATATATGAGTAATTGTTTATACTCCGTCAGGAGAGGGTTCTGTTCAGGAATTTTACAGTTCCCTTGGATCTTTCTTGGATGATATAGAAATCTATCAACCTTTTATTGCTAACATTTCAAAGATAAGGCCATATAAAGAGGAATTATCAGTGGCTATCTTTTTTGCTGGACTCAACCCTACTGTGGCTTCTCAGATTCGTTGTCCAATTCTTGGTTCAGAGATACTTCTTTCACTTTCATCTACCTTTGCCCGTACATTGTGTATCTTGACTACAACTTCGACTTCTATTCCTGATCACTCAGCTTTGACTACTTCTTCTTAAGATTGTGGTCCAAGACGTGGTAGATCCTCATCTGAAGGACGTGAATCTCGCAAATGTGATCATTGTGGTAAGACAAATCATACTTCTGATCGTTGCTGGAGCAATTTTAGTAAACCTTCTTGGGCTACACATATCATAGAGAATACACTTAATTATTCCACCACTTCGACAGTTACTATCTCCCAAACTGACTATGACACGTTCCTTCAACTCCAAGATAACCAAACCCATACTACTGCACCCATGCTTCTGTTTCAAGTATGCTTGCTTTACTAAATTCTAGTAATAATTCTTGGATTATCGACTCTGAGACTTATATGTATATCAAGTACTTGAAATCTTTTTACCCATCTTTCCAAGTTATCAAACATTAAAACTATTTCCATTGCCAATGGTAATCATTGTTCTATGTCTAAAGAAGGGATTGTTAATGCCTCTTCCCAAATTACTCTTGAGAAAGTTCTTTATGTACCTGATTTTCCAGTTAATTTACTTTACATTAGTGTTATTACCTGCCAACTTTATTGTTAGTAATCTTTTTCTCCTATCGTTGTACCTTCCGAATCTACAGACGAGAAGGAGGATTGATTGGACCGTGAGCAAGGTCGTAGAGTTTACTTATTGGTCCAAGATGATATACCTAGGGAATTGACATCGGTTGCAACTACTGTAGAGTCCTCGTTGTTATGGCATTGTCGTCTTCAACATCGATCACATCGCAGTCTACAACAAGCTCTTCCTTAAATCTCAATTGAGTCGTTTATTTGTGAATTATATTGCATAGGTAAGCAACATCGGGTTACCTATAAACGGCCTAGTTTGTTTACTAGTCATGGTCCCTTTGACTTAATCCATTGTGATATTTAGAAGCTATTCGTAGTGTTTCTGTGTCCAATTTTCGTTATTATATTGTGTTTATATGTGACTATTCTAGAATTTCATGAATATATCTTCTTAAAGATAAATATCATGTATTTGACATTGTCAAGAAATTTTTCTCTGAAATAATAAATCAATTTCCTATTACCCTATAAATATTTTGAACTGATAATGCTCTTGAATTTGTTCAAAAAGACATGGAAAGTTATTGTACTTCATTAGAAATTATCCATCAAACCACAATCCACACTAACATCTTAGATGTACCTCCTGAAGGATAAACAATATGTATTTTAAGTGATTAAAAAGTATTTTGCTGAAATTATAAATCAATTTTTTATCTTGTCTAAGGTTTTCCATACTGACAATGCTCTAGAACTTTTACAAACCAACATTCAAGAATATTGTTCCTTTAAGAGAATCCTGTATCAAACCTCTTATGCACATACTTCTCAACAAAATGGTGTGACTAAACACAAGCATCGCTACATTTTGGATGTGACATGCATCATTATGGTTGAGAAACAAGTTCCTACGTATTTATGGTCAAATATTGTGCATACTATTGTATACTTAATTAATCGTATGCCTTCTGCTTCTCTTAGGGGAAAGAATTTTCTTAGAAGATTATATCCTAATCAGGAACTATTTATTGTTTTACCTAAAGTATTTAGTTGTGTTACATTTGTTCAAAATCACACTCCTAGACTTGATAAACTTGCACCTCGGGCCTTGAAATGTGTTTTTGTGGAATACTCCAAAACTCAAAAAGGATATAGGTGCTATCATCCTTCGACGTATCGTTATATTATTTCTATTGATGTCACCTTTTTTGAGTCTAAGTCCTTTAAGGTGGCACAATCAATTCCTACTGTGGAGTCTGTTCCTCTACCTTCATCTATTCCATTTACCTCCACAGAGCATGACAAGTTAGTCTAAGTTGAATAGCAAGTATTAAAACCCTTGCAGGTGTATCATTGCCTTCAATGGCCACCTGTGTCTACTTCAGCAGAGACTGTATCAATTTTAACGTCTGTAGATCTTCCTTACTCCAACCTTCCTATAGCCCTACGCAAAGATAATCGTTCCACTACAACTCATTCTATATTTACCTTTGTTGCTTATGACAGTCATCACCCATCTTTTTGCCATTTTACCTTATCTATTTCTACAGAATCTATTCCCAAATACTACCAAGAAGTCCTTCAAATTCCTCATTGGGAGTCAATCATGACTAAAGAAATCCAAGCATTAATGTCCCAAAATTCATGGGAACTTGTGACTCGTCCTAAAGAAACAATGGTAATTGGTTGTAGGTAGGTATTCATAGTCAAACATAATGTAGATGATTATGTTGAGTACCACAAATCCCATTTTATGGCACAAGACTTTAAACAAACTTATGATGTTGACTATGCAGAGACATTTTCTCCTTTGACATGTCTCAATTTCATTTAGGTTTATCTAGTCATAAATCAGCCCTGGACTTTGTATCAATTAAATGTCAAGAATGTCTTTTTGTATGGAGATTTGTCAGAACAGGTCTACATAGAACAACCTTATCCTGGAACAGTATTCCTTTAACCTCGACACGATCTCTAGACGCAAGGATCTGGTCGTAATGAAGCAGAGACCCCACAAACCATTTGGGGAGTATGTCGATCGCTGGCACACACTAGCCTTCTAGATCAAATATAGACTCTCCGACGAGGAGTCTATCGAGATCATCATCAAAGGAGTGCAACCAGCGACAGAGGCTTTGCTCAGCATTCAGCACTTCACATCCATTGCATCCTTGATTCGAGCTGATGCTCGCGTGAAAGTCTCACTACAAAGTGGAAATCTTCCTGCATTATCTGCATTTGCCAGGCAGGCAACCGCCATCTACAGCAACAACGTCACTAACATCAACTACTCCAAGAAGTTGACTACTGCGTACGTTGAGTCTTCTGCAGAGCTAGTTAAGGCAGAGAGTCAGCCTGACTCGAATCAGTTAGCACTTGCATCTAGGCCTCCAAGCATTGCATAGACACACTCCACCGTCGAGCTAATGCATCACGTCGCACCTACTCTGCAAGGACAACAACTTGGGCAAGAGAGACCACGGCGCGTCAGAGGGAATTACACTCCTCTCACGGAGTTGTCAAGCACCATCTTTCCTAAGATTGAGTCCTTTCTGAGGCCACCGAATCCTCGTCTGCCACCGAATCCTATCCCTCAATGGTATGATACGAGTGTGTACTACAACTTCCACCATCATGTCGGACATTCGACGGATGGCTGCGTCACTTTACCAGATGCTGTTTAGAACCTAATTCACTGGAAAATCATCAGCATTGCCTCACAAGAGGCGGACCACACACATGCACCTATCCACACACTCACACCTGGACCAACCTGATACATCTTCACCTAAGCATCTAGACTCTAAGGATGTTGCAAGTTCAGGGCTTTGCTCAGTATTCAGTACTTCACAGTCAAAAAGTTGGTCAAGTTATAACCAAATACACGTTTTTCAACATTATTTCGGTAAATACTACAAAGGGACCGTATCTAAACATATGCTTGATGTAGTGGCTAGAGAAGGTACAGGATTAAAAGTACCAACTGGTTATGATATAATGAATAAATATCTTAAATTAGAAAAAAAAGAATTAGAAAGCTACATTAGCAACTTGAAACGACAATGGTCAACCTACGAAATTACTATTATGTGTGATTGTGACCATGTCGAAACTGACTTTCATGTGAGGGAATATACAAAAACCAAAAAGGTCATGACAAACATGGTGAATCCGAAAAAGGATACTTGACTCAAAAACACCAAACGAAATATGAAAAATAATGATAAGAACAAAACGGAGTCGCCACTTAATTTTTTTAAATCAAAAAGACGACGAAAATTGAATGCACATAAAATGTAAGAAAAGATGCAAATAGATGCAAAATGAATGCGTGCATGCTCCGTGTCTAAGAGACATGACACAAATGGTTATTGTGGGTCAAAGAAAGAGTAAGAACTGTTGTTACGCATAGGAAAGGTATTAGGCACCCCCACATGCCTGAGAAATCGATTTTTCTTATCTTTTCGCTCACTTATGAGTCATCAGTGCAGATGATCGTGTATGCTTACTAAATCTAAGTGTATGCATGAATACTCGATGCTACGCTCGTGTAAAAGAAATGCAACAAGCAAAAAATTATTGTAAATGGGCTTAGTTACGCTATGTGAATCTTAGACCATCGGTCAAAAAGATCTAACATAGTAATTATCATTGTCCTAAATGCAGATAATGTCATAATGTATGATATGTATGGAAAACATAAGTAAAATGAAAAGGATCTAAAATGACACAATAATGATATAAAATAACAAATGGATAAATGACATGCATGATGAATGATGATATATGTCAAAAGATAAGTGACATGGATTTAAAATACAAGCAAAACATGCAATGCAAGTGACAAAACACTGATATAGGAGGATAACTCAGAAATCAATATATGATCAGAGAGCAAACAAGAAAACAAGATACAAGAGGGCTTAGCCAGCTACCTATTTTGAACTAGACAACCCGCGTAGGCCATCTACACCTTTCTCCTGCGCATTTGACACGCAACTGCTGGAGACAGAATAGGACAGCAAGCTTGTCATTGCTCTAGATGTAAGTGCATTGATGAATGATGGATGTTTGATGCATGAGAAGCTAGAGGACATGCAGGAAAGCGTTCCTGGATGTCTGTAGGTCGACGGGATCACATGGATAACTCTAACCATTTACCTCGCCAAAAATGGAGTTTCACCGACGAGCTCGACTATCATCTCCATCTAGAGGATCCGATGGTACAATCCATGGCTTCTAGGGTTTCAAGGGATGAAGGAGTGCACAGATGCCAAATGGATGAATGTGCATGCATAGATGACCTTCCGTCATCCTCCCCTTGCTTCGCTGATGATCACGAGCTCAGTCAATCATTGAGGCGGCAAGGAACGTCGAGTGGCTATTCGAGAAGACTGAGGGAAGGAAGAGGAAGATGAGGATGTGCCAAGATGAAGGATGTGGCTAAAATGGATATTGATGTTGAAGAATACATCAAAGCATTCTCATAATGAAACTTCAGACTTAAGTGATGAGAGTGACATAGATGATTCCTCACAACCACCGAACAATGATGAAGTGATGACAATGGATATATAACTCAACCTAAAATTGAAGACCTACAAACAAAAAGTCAAATGCTACTTAGTCTATTCACAAGAGAAGATGAATTCACGCATGTCACGCAAGATGAGCATTATGAAACTTGATAACCATCAAAGCCTAATCTTTTGCCATATCATTATAAAAAAAACCTCGTAAAGACATAGCAAAAGATACAGATTCTTAAAGTAGTCATACAAAGGAAAGTTTATTATAGTCACTTAATTTCCTGAATATTCATAATCTTACAGGCTCTTATGACAACAACTCTTTTGGAGATCATTCTTATGAACAATCAGATTATACTTCTGAAAGTGGATGGATGAAAACTTCATCTTCCTATGTCCCAAGCCAACAAAATGAATGAGATATGAACTCCATCTTTAACTGTGCACCACCACAAGCAAAATATGAGCAACAAGTTTATCAAAGTCCTCCAAGTCAAAATTACATCCCTCAACAATCTCAACAAATATTTATTGCACAATATCTACCAATGAAGTTCCTGATTTGACTACCAATGCTAAATTATCACCATTATATTATAGAATACCAGACATATTATAACTATATTGCTTGGAACAACCACGTGTTGCGAAGAGAGTCACAAATTCAACAGTAAATTCATCATAACTACAATGTAGCTGAACAACAATAAGATTTGGATAAACCAAGGCATTCTTTCTTGTCTTAAGTATATATAAGGTAACTTTTATTAGTATTTTTGCTTTTAAACATTTATTAAACATTTTTACATATTATTTATGCTTCAAAATATTTGTATTAAGTCCATATAGTATATTTCAATATGATAAATGTTTAGAAATTTGATCAAAGTCTTACATGTAGATTAATGTTTACTTTAGTTTATTCTAATGTTTCAAAGCAAAATTCGAAATTTTTTTACCATTTCCATAAACTTAAGTAAATTTATCGTGTTTCCACCGACATTTCTACCGATGTTCAACACGTTTCCTATTTTTGTTAAACCGAAGTCCGACATGAAACTGATATTTAGAACCTTAGGCCCATAATGACGTTGTAGCAACTGAGGACCCAGACCACTAGGAATTCCGTAAGCATCGTCACTAGTTCGCCTTAATCGAGACTCAGAGGAAGCGTGATTGCTCCTTCGGCCATAGTAGTTTGATTATTGAAACAAATCAGCTCTACCTACATAGACTAGAAGTCATTCGATGTGAAGTCCATCTGTAACATCTGTGCCTGGATTTCTTTTTTTTTCCATTAATTATAAACCATGGAATTTCTTATAATTAATTGTGTATGGTTTATTAATGGTAAAACCAGTTGTGTGTTGGTTGTAGTTTCTTCTCTGTGTTCTGTGCCTTGGTTTCTCCCCTGTGGTGTATTTTCTGTGGCCAGTGGGTCGGTCCTGCTGTGAGACCCACTTGGGCTTGGGCTTTGACTCAGTCAAAAGCCAATAAAACCAGCTGTGCGAGGCATTCCAAATCCGTTCTCCTCCTTCCAGACTCGTGACCCTTTTCTTTCGTCCCGTGAGCTAGCGGGGGAGGGACTGCCACTCGTCCCGTCCCCTCCGTTCAGCTACGCGTAGCTGGGGGAAGCGCCGGCGGGATTCCGAGGAGGCGGCATGGAGGAGGGCTTTAGGAAGGGGTGTTTGGCAAAGGGGAGAGGCAGTGTGGCTGTGGGAGAGCGGAAGGCTGTGTGGGTGCTGTTGTGGCGTCGCGCGTCTGAGGAGGTTGCGCGCGTGGGGAGCTGGCGAGCGGAAGGCTGTGTGGGTGCTGCTGTGGCGTCGCGAGTCTGAGGAGGTTGCGCGCGTGGGGAGCTGGCGAGCGGAAGGCTGTGTGGATGCTGTTGTGGCGTCGCGCGTCTGAGGAGGTTGCGCGCATGGGGAGCTGGCGAGCGGAAGGCTGCGTGGGTGCTGCTGTGGCATCGCGCGTCTGAGGAGGTTGCGCGCGTGGGGAGCTGGCCCTTTGTCGTGCACCGCCGGTGTGTGGGCACACGAGACTCGCCAGAGCTGGCCAGGTACGCGGCCCGCACCTTCTTTTTCTCTGTTCTCTGGTTACGGTATATGCTAAAGTAGTGCAGATGTGAGAAAAGCATGGAAAATGCATGAAAATTATGATAAAAATGTGGAAATGATGTGAATGAGTAGAATAGCATGTTTATGATGTTAATATGATGATTTGTGGGCATTTTATGTGAATTTCGTGGTAATTTGTGGAAGCATGCTACTGTAGCTATTTTTGAGCTTTATGACTTCGAGATTTTCTTTAGAACAGCATGCTTAATGGATTTGTGATTTGTTTGAGAAGTTTTGAAGTAAACTTGGAGATTTACACCCCATGTTTATTTGGTGATTTTAGTGACTATTTTGATGGGTCCGATCCTTACTCCAACTTGGGGAGGAAAGGGAAATGGAGGCTTAGGTCGTTTTCTGCAGATCCAGAAAACGGTATGCCGTTTCTGGACCCAGAATGATAATGAGAAATGCTTGGTAAAATACTTATAAAAATGAATATTACATGTAGAATGATACATGATAAATGTATGGAATGCATGGGGATATATGAAATGGAATGCATGTTATTAAG
>JAMKQA010015124.1:0-27089 GCA_024699735.1 Posidonia australis
CCCCCCCCGTTTAAATTCTATAAATCTTGGTTTTCCTATGATGGTATTGAACAAGTAATAAAGGAATATTGGTGGCAGAATGGTTATCCACTTTCTATATCATCACCTGTTTCTGAGTTTAGTTTTAAATTGAAAAAACTGAAAGCTATACTTAAAAAATGGATAGAGCCAATTAAAGCCATCAGAATCAAAAGACTCATAACTATAGAAGTTCTAATTCAGGAGATGGATAGTCAAGCTGAATATTCTGATAATATAGATTGGGTTCAGAAAAAGGCCTTGAGACTGGAACATCTTAATCTCCTTAAAGAGCAAGAAGTATATTGGAGACAAAAATCTAGAATCCAGTGGCTAAAGGAAGGGGACTTGAACACCTCTTTTTTTCATAATATGGTTAAATGCCATAGGAGGACCAATAACATCTCTTCTCTACTTATTAATAACACTGTATCCATTTCTCATTTGGAAATTTGTAGTGAAAAAGAGAATCACTTTACAAGGTTATTCAATAGGGGTGTTAATCCTCAAATAACTTTGAACTGGGATGCTTTAATCCCAATTAAAATACCCTATCTAGAACAGTTAGAGATTCCTTTTGAGGAAGATGAAATTAGAGCAAGTGTTTTTCATCTTGCTGGGGATAAGTCCCCAGGCCCTGATGGATTTCCTCTATTCTTTTTCCAGCACTTCTGGATCTTCTGAAGAAAGAGATAATAAATATCTTCAATGTGTTTCACTCTTCTTATGATTCTGAATTTCTATCTTTAGTTAATCAGACCGTTATTGCATTAATTCCAAAAAAGTTGGGTTCCATTAGGATACAGGATTTTAGACCCATTAGCTTACTTAATAGCATATACAAAATCATTTCAAAAACACTAGCCTCTAGGTTGGCTCCAGCTCTAAATTCTATCATTGATGCATCTCAGTGTGCATTTCTGAAAGGGAGATCCATTGGGGACTGTTTCCTGATTGCTCAGGAAACCCTTCATTTTATGAAGTCCTCTAATACCAAAGGTTATATGTTGAAAATAGATTTTGAAAAAACATTTGATAATGTAAATTGGAACTTTCTTCTAGATTCTCTTACTGGATTGGGCTTTGGAGATAGGTGGATCTCTTGGATCCGTATGTGTATAAAATCTGCTAAATTTTCAGTGTTAATCAATGGATCACCTAAAGGCTATTTTGGGGCTTCTAATGGGTTAAGGCTGGGTGATCCCCTGTCCCCACTTTTGTTTATCATTGCCTCTAATGTTCTGAATGCTATGTTGAAGGAAGCCAAGAGAAATAATCTTATTTCTGGGATAACTTTTCCTAATGGTGGCCCTTCTGTGGTTAATCTGCAATATGCAGATGATACTCTATTATTTTTGTCTGAAAATAAGGAGAATTTGATTAATGTCAAAAGAATATTATGTTGTTTTCAGACATGTTCTGGTCTAAAAATCAATTTCCTAAAATCATCATTAACTGGAGTGGGGGTTACTCAGGCAGATCTGCAATCTTCTTGTGACATCATGGGATGTGAGAAGCTTGATCTCCCAATCACATATCTTGGATTGCCTTTGCATTTTAAAAAAGCTAATGCTAATAGTTGGGCTCCTATGATTGAGAAAGTTACCAAGAAACTTTCTTCATGGAAGGCTAGGCACTTATCATTAGGGGGAAGACTTACCCTGGTTAATGCTGTTTTGTCAGCAATTCCAACATACTATTTGTCTGTCCTTCATATGCCTTATAAAATAGAGAAAAAAATAGATACTTTAAGAAGTAAATTCTTATGGAATTCTCTATCTACTAATCATAAAGAGATGCATCTTATTAAATGGGCTAATATCTGTAGATCTAAAAAGCAAAATGGTTGGGGTATTATTAATCTGAAAAACTTCAGTGCAGCTCTAAAGACCAAGTTAATATGGATATTTTTCTCTAATCAATTCAATCCTAGTTGGAAGCAATTGATCAAGGCAAGATATTTGCATAGGGGTCCTGGAGCTATCTTGAACTCCTCTACTACTAGTTGCTCCCCACTGTGGAGCTATTTAAAGCTGGGATTTAATTTTTTCAATTGCTTTACTTCTATCTCTGTTGGCAATGGTCATAATACAATTTTTTGGAATCAAAAATGGTTCAATGACTGTCCCCTATGTATCTCTATGCCTAAATTATACAGTTTAGCTCGATTCAAAAAAGCTTTTGTAAAAGAAACTGTGGACATATTTTACAGAGATTTTAACAGATTGTTTCTAATGTCTCAAGGCTATACTTTTAATCCTAGAGTGCTTCAGGCTCAACTGGAAAAATTTGTTAATATTTTGCAATCCTTGTATTTGGGAAATAGCGATGATAATTGCAATTGGCTGCCTCTTAATCAAAGTCTTTTCTCAATAAAGGCAGCATACAGTATTCTTAATGATGGGGGTCTTCGTAATGTTTTTTACAATTGTATTTGGGCTAGTTGTACTCCATTAAAATTAAAGCTCTTTTGATGGTTAGTCATTAAGAATAAGAATTTGACAAAAGATAATTTGTTGAAGAGAACATGGACTGGGTCCCAATTATGCACATTCTGCTCAGTTAGCAATGAAAATAACAATCACTTGTTCTTAAATTGTTCATTTGCTAGGAAGATTTGGGATTTTTTCCTGGCTTCAGCTCTTTACCCTGGTCATTTTGACGTTGCTGATTTATTTTTATCTGCCCCTCAGCTTAAATTTTATTTGCCTTATTCTGGGTGGACTTTGATGCTTCAAATCATTCTCTAGTTGATTTGGAAAGAAAGGAATAATAGGATTTTTCGAAATTCATGCAAATCTTGTTCTTCTATCATTTATGATATTATTTCTCTGATGAATCTCTAGGTAGATAATCTGGTTTCAGGATTTGAGAAGGAGGATATCAGGCAATTTATCTCTACCATGGCAATTCAGCCTGTGGAATCCTCCAACCCCTCTTTTATCCCTTCTTCTTCCAGAATCCCTTTAGGAGTTGATTCTCTGCCCCTTGGAGAATCCGAAAGAGTGACTATGCCCTCTGATGAAGTTTGAGACTTCTCTTCTCAGTTCCTGTTATTTTGTTCCACCATTGGTGTAAATTTTGATACATTATTTAGGTTGTTAGCCTACGGATCTGTAATATTTACTACTAGACATTGTTTCTTACCTGGCATTTAAGCCAATGAAATATTAAATACCTAAACCGTTAACAAAAAAAAAGCATCAAATATGAAAAAAAATGACAATAGAGATATAATTTTTTATTGAGATTTAAAAGGAAATATAAGGTAGAATGCAAGTATTGTGACACCTAGTCCTGATTATCCATTTTTAATTGTAAACCATGTAATTAATTGTAATATTGTATAAATGATTTATTAATAGATAATCTGTTGTTTCCTGTAATTGTGAGGATTTGGTTGACTTTCTGTGTACCTATTGTGATTCGGGACCAATGTGAAGTTTAGTTTGAGGATGCACAGTTGTCTCGATTTGCGTGCCTATCTTTTCTTCCTTTTTCTTTCCTTCTTTTCTCTCCCTCTCTCACGAGCTCTCCCCATCTTCGTCCTCTTCTTCTTCTTCCCTGACCCATGCCACCTTGCGACGACAGTACTTGTCTTCCCGTCTCTTCCGACATGATGGGCGGCCAACGCGACGTAGGGAGGAGGAGGAGATATAGAGGAGCGAAGGCGAGCAGAAGAGGAACCAAGAGAAAGAGAAGGAGAGGAGTGTGCATGAGTCGGAGGAGGGGTGCCCTGTCCGCTTGGTTTTCAGGCAGAGAAGGCTTTGCCTGGGCGAGGAGATGTTCATCGGAGTGCAGGAGAGGTTGCTGAAGTGCCACTTGAGGTACGTGACCCCTTTTCTCCCTTGTTTCTACAGTTTTAGTTTAATATGTTAAATGCATGAGAAATGAGAGTAAATGCATGTAAAATCATAGAAAAATTGTAGAATGAATGAGAATGTGATGGATAGCATGAATATGTAGATATCATGCAGTTAGGATGAAATTTGGTGGATTTATGCAAATTTTAGGGATGTATGCTACATTGTTTTCTAACGAGCTTCACCCCTTTGTGATTTTCATGTGGATTATATGATGAATGGATTCATGAATGGTTTAAGGGGTTTTGAAGTAGACTTAAGGATCTATGCCCCATGATTTATCCATATTTTGTGATGTATGTTTTGGCGGTCTGCCGAAGGCTCCCACTTCAAGCGAACGAATGGTTGTTGGGAGGGACTATGTGCAAAACATAGGAGATTCGTCATGCCGAACTAGGTTCGGCATACGGAATCCCTATCAGTTTGTACAGAGGCACCTAGTTTCAGTAGACTGAAAACCTTCGATCGACCGGAATAGGGGGTTTTGGTATACCAAAGGTATTCGGTATACCAAATCAGTATCCCCTGGCCTATACGAATAAATGGGCATAAATGATGGAAATAAAAGCTTTTAAATGAATAATGAGCATGTGTTAATGGTGTTTTCCCCATGAAAATGTCATGGCGGAATATGGAACCAAAATAAGTGAATTTGGGAATGGTTTTGGGTTTAAAACCCTAAAAATGAATAAAAGTGATGTGTGGTTTTATGTACTTTTTGGCATGAGACCCAATTTATGATTTTAAAGTATGGTTTTCATGAATTGAGTAGGGATCCCGGAAGAGGGTCATGTGTTGCATGGTTGAATTCCTGCAACGAAAAGAATGAAATGGAAATGGTTTGAAAGGAAAAATTCAAGAGTTCTGAAAATAAACACTAATAATGTGTTGGAAAATCATGGGGGTTGGTGTCGACAATGTGGTAGGAGAATGACACTCTAAAGAAACCAATTATTTGATACGACCATGATTGCCAGTTTGGGGCCACAAGTGGATGGTGTTTACAAATTGTAAAATATCAATTGTCAGACATGACCATGGTCACCAATGTTTGTGATGGTGTAGGCCTGGGTTATTGAACTTAGTTGTTCGAGTCACCAATGCGACATCAGATCAAGACGTATTCCCGTGCATATATGAAAAAGAAATCGAGGCCTGTTGGCAGGGGCGGTGTCCTCCTACATGGGGAATTTCACCGCAATAGTGTAGGGAGGTAGGAGAAATGGTGTCCTCACCTACTTCTTGTGTGCCAAGTTACCCCTGATCAAGGTAACATCAATAAAGAAAAGTGGAAAAGAATAAGAAAAGTGTGTAGTTTTGTTAAAAAAGAAAGAAGTGTGGTTTGGTTAGGATTAGACTTATGAATGGTCCTAATATCCTACAATTAAATAAGAAATTGTGTAATTTTGACCAGTTACCAACCAATGTTGTGGTTTTGGTTTTGAACCCTAAGAAGCATTGTGTTTTAGGCAGGACCTGGTCGAATATGTGAATTTCTCAGAATATGAGAATGGTTTTGAAAAAGTATTAAAAGAAAGAAAAATGAGTATTGGAAAAGAATGTGGTTTTAGAAACAAATTCCAAATGTTTTCAAAAGAACAAAAAAGCAAGTTTTGAGAAAAGCCTAGTTTTGGGGAAACAGATTCCCAAGTGATTTTAAAGGGAAAAGAGAAAAGGATGTTTTGAAATAGATTTTAAAAGAAAACATAGTTTTGAAAATTAAAGTTGGTTTTTAGTAATTTTGGCGGACTTTGTTGTTTGTGTGACTTCGATGGGTTTAGGGTGCATATTGGGTGACTTAGATGTCACTCATGCATGCTTTGGTTGGTTTTCAAGTGCAAGTCGAGTGCAGTCAAGTTCTAGTGCCAGAGTAGGAGCTTCTAGTCGTACATCATTTCTTGGAGGTAAGCCTTATTTATAGTTATTTAATTATTGTTGTGATTAGTGTAATTTTGCTTATGATGCTGTAATCTTGGTAGCATGCCTAGGAGTGGGGCGTTACAAGTATTCTACTACAACAACAAGATAACAACTAAACCTAAGATAAAACTGTGGAATTATGGATAGATGATCACCACCTGCGACAACTAGGCCTGATTATCTATTTTAAATGTAAACCATGTAATTAATTGTAATATTGTATAAATGGGTTATTAATGGATAATCTGTTGTTCTTGTGTGTGTGTCAGGTTTTGGTTGGCTTTCTATGCACCTATTTGTGTTGTGGAACCAATGTGCGGTCCAATTTGATGATGCATAGTCGTCTCGATTTACGTGCTTATCTTTTTCCTTTTCTTTCGTTCTTTTTCTCTCTCTCCCCCACGAGTTATCATCTACTTCGTCTTCTTCGCACCACCTATGCCACTACAGAGGGGAGCATGTGCCACCTCGTCCCCTCCGACATGAGGGTGATGCGATGGGAGGCCGACACGACGTGGGAGGAGGAGGAGATAAAGTTGGGAAGGAGGAATTGGGGTGGAGGCCAGTCAAGGAAGAGAAAGAGGGAAAGAAGGAGTGGTGCATGAGCCGGAGGAGGAGAGTTCGTCCACATGGTTTGACAGTGGGGAAAAGCCTCACTAGGATGTGGGGAGGTTCGTCAGGGTGCAAGGGAGGTCACCGGAGTACTGCCTGAGGTACGTGACCGCTCTTCCTCTCTCATTTTACAATTTAGCATAATGTGTTAAATGCATGAAAAACGATGAAAAATGCATGTAAAATCTCAAATAAATAGTAGAATGGATGAGAATGTGTTGGATAGCATGAATATGTAGAGATCATGCAGTTAGGATGATATTTTGTGTATTTAATGAATTTTAGTTATGTATGCTACAGTAATTAAAAACAAGCTCCATGCCTTTATGATTTTCATATGGATTTCATGATGAATGGAATGAAGTATGGTTTAAGGGGTTTTGAAGTAGACTCAAGGGTCTACAACCCTTGATTTATTCATGTTTTATAATGCATATTTGAGGGGTCCGCCAGAGGTCCTTATTTCCAACAAATGGTTAGTTCATATGCTGGGGGAGTGCTCTGGCTAAGGGAGATTCGGCATGCCGAACTAGGTTCAGCATACCGAATCCCTCTCAGTTTACAACCAGGCCCCTAGTTTCGGTAGACCGAAAACCTTCGGTCGACCGAAACTAAGAGTTTTAGTATACCGAAAAGGTTTGTTATACTGAATCTGGGATTTTTGGTATACCGAATCTAGTTTTCGGTCTATCAATTTTGCCCTGGCCAAAATAGATAAATGTGAATAGAAAATGTAGATAAATGGTTTTAAATGGGTAATGAAGATATGTAAATGGTGTTTTCTCCATGTAAATGACATGGAGGAATATGGAATCCAAATATGTGAATTTGGAAATACTTTTGGACTTGAAGCCCAAAAATTGAATAAAAGATGATTAAATGTGCGATTTTTGGGCATGAGACACAATTTATTGTTTTAAAGCATGATATTTCATGAATTTGAGTTGGGACCTTACTAGAAGGTTATGTGTTTCATGTAAATGATTCCTGCAATGAAAAGATAAAATGGGAATGGTTTTAAAAGGGAAAACTTAAGAGTTTTTGAAAATAAAACACTAGTAATGTGTTGTGGAATCATAGGGGTTGGTGTCAGTAATATGGTCGGAGAATGATATTCCAAAGAAACCAATTGTCAAACATGACCATGGTTGCCAGTGTAGGACCATGAGTGGATGGTGTCAACGAATTGTAAAGATATCAATTGTCAGACACGATCGTGGCTACCAATGTTTCTAAAGATATCAATTGAGACAGTGTAGGCTGAGCCTGGGTTATCGAACTTAGTAGTTTAGGTCACTGATGGAACATCAGATAAAGATGTATCCCCATGCATAGATATGAATAGAAATTGAGGCCAGTTGGCTGGGATAGTGTCCTCCTGTATGGGGAATTTCACCACGACAGTGCAGGGAGGTAAGAGAAATGGTGTCTTCACCTACTGCTTGTGTGCCTGGTTACCCCTGATCAAAGTAACATTAATAAGAATAGTGGAAATTAATAAGAAAAGTGTTGGTTTTGTGAAAATGAAAAGATGTTGGTTGGCTAGGATTGGACTTGTGATTGGTCCTAAAATCCAAAAATTAAACAAAAATTGTAATTTTAACCAGCTACCAGCCAATGTTTATGGTTTTGATTTTGAGCCCTGCAAGGCCTTGTATTTTAGGCTGGACATGATCGAGAATATGATTTTCTCGAGATATGTGAGTGGTTTTAAAGTGCATAAAAGAAAGATGAGTTTTGAAAAAGAGATTTGAGTTTTGAAATGACATGGTTTTTGGAAGAAATCCCAAACATTGAAAACATGAATTGAGTTTTGAAAAAGGCATGTTTTAGAAATAGAATTCCAAGTGTTCTAAAGGAAAAGAGGAAATAATGTTTTGAAGTGGATTTTCAAAAGAAAACCAAGTTTTATAAATTATAAGCTATGTTTCCAGGTTTTTGCAAAGTTTTGCTTTGTGTGTGTATTTAGGGGTGTGTACTGGATGACTTAGATGTCACTCACACGTGCTTTGTTTGGTTTTCAAGTGCTGGTTGGAGTGTAGTCTAGTTCCAGTACATGAGTAGGAGCTACTAGTTGCACATTATTTCCTGGAGGTGAGTAGGAGCTATAATTAGTGTAATTTGCTTACGATACTGTAATTTAGGTAACGTGTCCGAGTTGGAGCGTTACAACACCTGTAACGACTCCCAAGTCGCTACTACTAAACCTAGCTACAAATTTTCATTTTTAATCATTTGTTTTATCTTTATTATTAACCAACAATTACACTAATGATGTAGCTAAGGCTAGGTACTCTCAATAGGAAATAAAACTAATAAACAACAGAAATAAACTAAGCTAACACTCACATGGATACCTGATGTGTGGTGGCATGACTCCTCCTATATGCACTAGTAACCAACAACTACTATCCTGCAACTACCAAAAACAAACAAAACAAAGCAAACATGAGTGACCACTCAACGGTCACCTAGCACACACCCCACCTACAACTCGGCAATCTATGCCGAGGGCAACCAAGCACAGGCATCACACCTGGATGCTGCTAAACTCATAAGGCAATCTACCAACGCCCAGCACACAAGCACTAACATCTCTCTCGGATGCCGTAACACCAAACCAGGCAGTCTACCACTGTTTGGCAAGCCACAAAATCACAAAACCATGTCTTTAAAACCATTCTTTTCTTTTACCATTCAAAACCACATGCGTGCACTTTTAAAATGTTTTATGCATGCCCGAGAAGGCTACTCTTGCCATCTTGAGCCCAAAACAACACTGAAAGCACAACTTCAAAGACTCTGCTCTGTACAACATGGTCTCCTCTAGACTCAAACACAATACCAAGCCACGGAGCCTCTACTCCCAAAACAACGAAGCCACTACTACCAAACACTGCACCTCAGCAAGCACCAAACCCACGGCCTCTAATAGGCCCAGAGCCTGATTTCCCAACCAGGACTCTGCACAAACACAAGCACAAACAGTGTGTCAAATGGCCCAGCGCAAGGCAGACAACACTGGCCACAAGCAATCCACCAAGGAGCGACCATGGCATTCTACACTACCACGATGATGGCCACCATGTGTAGGAGCGTTCACTGTCCCGCGATTCTCCCTCTCAAGAGAACCCTCAAAGAGACAACCCCTCCCTATGAAGGCTATCCTGTCTCTCAGGACGCTACCAGCTATAGGGCGCGCGTTCCACCCGCACTAGCCACCACAGGGTATGCCTACTCACGGTGCCTTCCACACGGTGCTCAGGAAGGAGTCTCATATCTCCACCTGGCAACACCCGAGCCTCATTGCTCATATGACAGCCGGAGTGTCATACCTCCCCATCATGCTACGAAACACCTCAACCTATGGACCACAACCCTAGCCTCGAAACGACAGTCAAGGAGCATCATACCTCCAATACCCGACGAATCTCAGCCTCAAGTATCTCAGCGCCCAACGCAAACAGCAAACACCGAAAAACTCTTTCCAAAACCATTTTCAAATTTGCACTTTTCTCTTTCCAAAACTCTCTTTTTGGAAAACCTTTTCAAAACCATTAAATTTCATTTAAAATTCAAGCAACATTGTGCCCAATAGTGGCACGGAAACCAAAGGCTGAGAAACAACAAACTAAACACTCTTGCGGACCCACTGAGTCACCCAGAGACCACAACAGACAACTGGGGACCCATCGAGTCACCTAGAAACCACAACAGATAGCTAGGGACCCACTGAGTCACCCAAGAACCACAACAGATAGCTGGGGACCCATCGAGTCACCCAAGGATGACAGGAGGATGGAACTTAAAGCAACCTCTGCAACCACCACAAGGACAACAACAACCACACATCTGGAATGCCTCACGCTTCTCCCAGATGCGACAACAGGAGGACGGAGCCGCAGGCATCCTCCTCCACCGACACCAACAACAACAGACAAATAATAGATGACCACCACAGACAACCAACAACAACAAACACCAGCAAAAATGAACAGCAAACAAACAAACAAGCAAACATCAACAAACAAACAAACAAGAAGCAACAACAACTATGGAGGGTACACCTGAGGCAGACAACTGCAGCACCTAGCCCTCCACAGCAAAACACCAAATTGCCCAGCACTAGGTGGTGGCTAACCCCATTAAAGGAAAGACACATCCGCTAGTCAATAAATGGAGGTCGCCTAATCCCCCTCAAAAGGACAAGGCACCTCCTCAGGAAGCGCCCTGCCTCCCCACAGGTGTAGCACATCAAGCAAACCAGGATCCTCAACAGACATGAACAACGTCTGGGTAGCGTGATTCGTCTTACCATTCGCACCATAGGGTCACCTACCCTGCTAGTCAGCACAAAGTCTTGCCAAGAAAACAATCGCCACCACACCCATAGGCAACATAGTGCTTAATCCACGCAAAAATTGTCGACTGCACCACACCACACCCCACAGGGTTGAGGAATCCTAGCGAACCGCTCCACAGGAGCGAATGCCGCTTAACGCTCCACTCCCAACTGCTATCTCTCAACCAGCTCTACCAAATCAGCGATCACAAGATATCCAACCACTAAGAATCCATCCGACAAGGAGTCGATGTCCTTCTCCAATCGAGAATACAGACCTTCACTCCCAGATTCCTCGTGGTCCCTCGCATACAATCCTCACCGAACAGGAGCCAGAGCCGAAGACATTCCTCAACACCGTAAGCAACAAAAATCAATAAAATCAAGGTGCAGGAATGCATGATAAGTAATTCTACAAAGTCACCCTACCAGACATCCCTAGGCTAGTGGACCTAAGATCTGACACCAACTGTAACGACCCCCAAAATGTCTACCACTAAACCTAGCTACAAATTTTCATTTTTAATCATTTGTTTTATCTTTATTATTAACCAACAATTACACTAATGATGTAGCTAAGGCTAGGTACTCTCAATAGGAAATAAAACTAATAAACAACAGAAATAAACTAAACTAACACTCACTTGGATCCATGATGTGTGGTGGCATGACTCTTCTTATATGCACTAGCAACCAATAGCTACTATCTTGCACCTGCCAAAAACACATGAAACAAAGCGCACGTGAGTGACCACTCAACGGTCCCCAAGAACGCACCCCACATACAACTCTACAACCTATGCCGAGGGCAACCAAGCACAGGCATCACACTTAGATGCCGCCAAACTAAAAAGGGCAATCTACCAACGCCCAACACACAAGCACTAGCATCCCTCTCGGATGTCACAACACCAAACCAGGTAGTCTACCACTACCTGACAGGCCACAAAATCACAAAACCATGTCTTTAAAACCATTCTTTTCTTTTACCTTTCAAAACCACATGCGTGCACTTTTAAAACCTTTTATGCATGCCCGAGAAGACTACTCTTGCCATCTTGAGCTCAAAACAACACTAAAAGCACAGCTTCAGAGACTCTACTCTGTACAACATGGTCCCCTCTAGACCCAAACACAACACCATGCCACAGAGCCTCTGCTCCCAAAACAACGGAGCCACTACTCCCAAACACTACACCTCAACAGGCGCCAAAACCACCGCCTATAATAGGCCTAGAGCCTGATTTTCCAAACTAAGACTCCACACAAACACAAACACAAGCACAAACAGTGTGTCGAACTGCCCAGCACCAAGCAGACAACACTGGCCACAAGCAGTCCACCGAGGAGCGACCACAGCGTTCTGCACTGCCACAGTGACGGCCACCCATTGCAGGAGCGTTCACCGTCCTGTGATTCTCCCTCTTTGGAGAACCCTCAAAGAGCCAACCCCTCCTAGGGAAGGCAGTCCTGTCTCTCAAGATGCTACCAACTACGGGATGCGTCTCCCACCCTCACTGGCCACCACAGGGTATGCCTTCTCATGGTGCCCTCCACACAGTGCTCAGGAAGGAGTCTCATACCTCCACCCGACAACACCTGAGCCTCAGTGCTCACAGCGACAGCAGGAGTGTCATACCTCCCCGTCATGTTACGAAACACCTCAACCCATGGACCATAACACTAACCTCGAAACGACAATCAAAGAGTATCATACCTCCAAGACTCGACGAATCTCAGTCTCAGGTATCCCGACCCCCAACGTAAGCAGAAAACACTGAAAAACTCTTTCCAAAACCATTTTCAAATTTGCACTTTTCTCTTTCCAAAACTCTCAATTTGGAAAACCGTTTCAAAACCATTAAATGTCCTTTAAAATTCAAGCAACATTGTGCCCAACAGTGGCACGGAAACCAAAGGCCGAGAAACCACAAACTGAACACAACCTCGACAGCTCTCCTGTCAGGCCCAGGCAAAAGTACCTTGGGAACGTCCTGGTTCATGAGCACCACACTCTACCCATGACCACAACCCAAGAAAACACCAACAAAGCATTCTCTAAGTGTCAAATCCACCTAGAAGACACCACAGTAAAGCAAACACAACCAGAACTCCACGCTCTGGCACCAAGTGTAAGACACCAACTGGCTCGTGTCTCTTGGGAACACAACCAGATCGGCTGAAACACCCGGAACAGTGCCACTAAATGCTCCATTCAGTGCACCGCACACAAAACCACACAAACCCTAGACCAAGGGATGCTATCATTATCCCTAAAGTCCAATCTAAAGCATCTAGGGAAAAAACCTATTATTTCTAAATCATTTCGTCTTTTATTCTACCCACACTCCAAGTGGAATCTTGCTAATTCATTTTAGGCAAATCCTACAATTATTCGAATGGTTATCCTAATCATTTATTCCATTAAAGCCGTGGAAAACACCTTAGAAACCCTGGCCGACCCGAGCATGTGGAGCGCATGCCTAGCTCGCACTCCTCGCACTCTCGTCTGAATGATAATAGAGCCTAGACTAGGGGCCAAAGCCACTGTCGAACCTGCACATGTGGCCCACGCAATTGGCCCGCGCCCCCAGTTTTCTGTCAGAATTCAAACAGCCAAAGACAAGGGACCCAAATTCGTTCAAAGTAGGAGCTCCAACCGGACCCCCCAAACAAACACCAAAAATTTCGAATAAAACATATAAGGTAGATGCTTAAGTCTACTCCAAAACCCAACAAACAAAACTAAAATCCATTCACCACACAAGGAGATATGAATTTCGAAGCAGAGAATGTCAAAAATGACCCAAATCCAACAACCACCATAAATGGCTATAAATGCCACCATAAACCACCAAAAATTCCTAAACACATTCCTTGCATCAACACACATGCAATCCACACTATCATGCCCCTAAACATCAAACTGGAAATTAAAAGGAAGCCTAAGGGGTGTGTACCTCCACCAAAGACGCGACGACAACGAACGGCGAAACGACGACGACACACGGTGCCTCCTCCTTGCCACGAGTGGCTCCTCTCCTCCTCCACCCTATGATGGCGGCAAGGCGGTGACCGGCTAGACGGCGGTGGTGGCACAATGACGGCAGCCCTCCTCCTCTCTCAGCCCTCTCCTGAGCATCTCTCTTTCACTCTCTAAAAACTCTCCTCATCTCTCCCCACCTCTCTGCTCTCCCCCTCTTGTCTCCCGCTATTCTCCCTCCCCCCTCATCTCTTTGGCGTAATGGGGAAGTAGAACGAGGAGGAGGAGAAGAAGAATAAGAATAAGAAGAATAAGAGGAAGAGGCATGTGGGGGTGGGGCATGTGGAAGAGAAGGAAAGAAAAGAAGAAGGAAAGAAAAGAGATAGAAGGGAAGGAAAGAAAGGAAGCCGCAAGCACGAAACCAGACCACGCGACCTTCAACGTCAACATGACTGGTGCCACTAGGGACCCGCCACCAAACTCCACGACCCAGGAGAAACCCACAAAACTCTTATGAGGGCCAGCACAGCACCTGAACCACACCACACCAAAAGGGTAGAAACCCACAATCCAAGCGTTAGACACCACTGAGAATGTGTCCCACATTAGGCATTGGGACCCCCAAAGCCTAACATGCCTAAATTTCACCGTAATTATCTAGCCAAGCACCACTCCTAAAACCTGGGTCATTACACCACCACTTACCAATCATGGATGGAAATCATCAAAGAACACTGTTTACAATGCGATCACGCCTTGAATGCCTTCTCCACGAGCAGTCCACCTTAAGATCACGACCTCGTGCATTCCGCTTTAACCATGTGAACCACTTTCTTGAGCTCCAAGCCTTCCACGCCGTGAAAGAATCACCTTGTCGTCAATCCACTCAAAAGTGCCTCCTTAGATCTCACTAAGAACATAAGAGAAGGTGGGGTGGAAGAGGGTGGTGGCTGCTAGGATGAATGGAGGTGGTTAGGGTTGTGTGTGTGTCCCACTTGAGGAGGGAGGAGGGGGCTGATTTTTATATCCGTAGCTTTGTTTTCTTTTCCAATGGGTGAGATTAGAGTCCTTCCTCTCAAATTTAGAAAGCTTCTCCTTTCGAAAAACTTTCGAAAGCATAATCTCTCATCCCTTCTTTCATGGACGGATTGGCTTTAAAACATGACTACTTTTCAAATTCAATTATGGAAATAATTCAACTCTCTTTCTTCTTTTGCATGCATGCATGCATTCCCCATCCTCTTTTCTTCTCTTTATGTCCATACCAAATCCTTTCTTTAGGCTCCACAATCATGCACATAAACAATACTTGCATCAATGAGTTTTTTTCTTCTTTTTTTTGCATTTTTAGCTCCATTTTGCACTTTTGCCTTGGTATTCAGATTTATTCTTTATTGCTGCAACAATAACACATAATACCTTCATGAAGCATATCTTAAGAAGAAAAATAATCATAAAATGTGCATGATTAATAAGGCAAATACCCCCTGTAACCATGCCGTCGGGGATGGCAACAAATATATATGTGTGCCAAAGTCGGTAAAGCCACAGCAAAAATGAAATAATGCAAAATGCAGGAGTCGCCACCTAGTCTATTCAAATGGAAGACGAGGAAAACCATATAAAACATGAAAAATCATGCAGAACAAATTAAAAAGGGTATGCGCAAACCAGAAATGCGGGTAAGGATCCCTGTTACGTACGAGGAAGGTGTTAGGCACCCTCGTACGCCCGATAAATCGGTCTTCTATTGGTTTCTCTTTTGCTAATGAAATGTCGGCTTCGCAGCCTTTGTTGTACGCCCAAGGGTGATATGCCATGCCATGCTAATGCGTGTTGTGTCTAAAATACGAGTGCATGATGTGTAGGGGTGTGTCCTACTGCTCAGAAACATCGCTCGTATGCTAGGTCAATTGTTGATGCAGTAATATTGCACAATAAGATCAAAGATCTAATATCTTGAGCGATTTATCATCCATGCTTTACTATATGCCTAATGCAATCTAAAATGCAGGAAAACTGCTGAAAACAAAGGTGTGCCTTCCTAATACATCAAGGAAGAAAATCAAAGGAAAACCCAGAAGCAAATCGGGTCAAGAAAGCAAGCAAAAACATGTGAAAGCCTGCTGTGTGCTATTAAGAACAGGCCACTACGCCTGTTCGGTGCGCTAGACTGGTGCGTCAGTCTGGTGCGCCCCTATGTGCATCTAAGTGGGCCAGTAAAATATGCTGAGGGAAAAACAGAAAGCCAGAAAAACCAAAAAATATCAGAGGATGCATTCTGGAAAAGTATGCAGTAGAATCATTCTGTAAAACTTAGAAAAAAACATGTATTAAAAGTGCGAGAAATGCAAATGCAATGACCTTGTGCTCAAGGACAGGTAGCCTCACACAGGATCTCACCTATTTAAGCTAGAAAGAAGAAGTAGGGTTCAGCCTGGCCACTAGATCATGGGCTGATGCACAAGTCTCTCCACATAGGAGTAAGGTGCAACCAGCCTACCAGGTTCTAGCAAGGGTTGAATATCAAAATAGAGAAAACAGTTGGAAAACAATCTGATCAAAACTGAAAAGCATGCAGGTGACATCATGGTACATCAGAGAATCAGTCATAAAAGAAACAAGCTCGAAATCTTACGATAAAGCCATGCAAACAAAGATGCAATGCGAGTGCTTTGCTCTCTGACCAGTCTGGCGCGCCTGCTTGGTGCGCCGGACTGGTGCTCTGGTTGGGTGCACCTGAGTGGTGCGCCCCAGAGAGTCTGGATCAGACTGCAATCTGATCCAGAATCCATCCCAGCAAAGAGATAGGATGATTCATGCTAATGCAGATGGGTTCATGCCATTATAAAAAACTGAAAACACGATGGGGATGCATATGATCAAGAGTCATCATGTAAATCATGCATTCAAAACCAAAATAAGTTGATGGGTTCATGTATGAAAGCATGCAAAATGGCAAGGAATAAACATGATCTGGATAACGTCAATCAGAACATATGTAAATGATGATCATGAGCATATTTCTATGTGCAAGAACATATAAGTGCGTGGCAAAATGCTATGTGCAAGGAAATGGTAAAAGAAGATAACTCATGCAGATTTTATGCTAGAAACAAAAGTATAGATTAGCATGGAGATCATTTCGCAAGGAAAGCAAACATGTTTATCATAAAACTTCATAAAAACAAGGACTAAACCAAACCATATGTGAGATTTCGAGCATGCTTTATCATGTTTCAAGAATGATATTCAAAGGAGAAAGAAGAGGTAGAAAGCGTACCTCTCAAGGTGTTCCTTCTTGAAATATCAGAGATAAAGAGATCCTTGTTGCTTTGGAAGGACCAAGGGTGTTTTGGGACGCTAGGGAGTGCTCCAGAAAACGAAAATAATCTATTGGAAAGAAGGAGTAACTCGTGTAGGATGCTTGCTCAGAACAAAATGGCTGAATTCAGGATTTTCTAACCTCTTCTCATGGTTGCCTATGGGTGTCCTTATATAGGATTTTCTCATGGGTAACTCATGGGAATGCAGGGAGCCTCATAGATGAAAAGCCTGGAAGATTCCATGGCATATTTGTTGCTAGAGGTAACAGCCATGGGAGGTGGAAAGCCAGTAGCCCGCAACCTACGAAGTGGCTGTGCACCAGGTTGGTGCGCCAGCTATGTGCGCCACCTATGTGTGCTAGGTAGGTGTGCTAGCTAGGTGTGCCAAGTAAGTGTGCTAGCTAAGTGTGCCAGGTAGGTGTGCTAGCTAAGTGTGCCAGGTAAGTGTGCTAGCTAAGTGCTCTCCCCTACTGGTCTAGTTTTCTAATTGGGTTGCAGGCTTGATATGGGTTGGTTCAAGGGTTAGCGACATCCAAAGCAACATCTGGAGTCTTATCAATGAGTTACCTCAAAATCGAGGTGTCTACAAATGCCCCTCCTTGAGCGAGGTCGAGGGACGAAAGGAACCAAGACCGATGCTCGGGGTTGACAAGATACCCCCATTTTAAGGTTACAGAAGGATGATGTTTGTTGTAGGCAGTAAGTCACTTATCCAGCGGATGCACAAAAAATCATGACTTGTTGCCAAATGCAAATGCAAATGCAAATGCAAAATACGTGCACCTACTGATCTAAATGCTGGGGATGTAATGCTGATGCGAGATGCCAATGCAAGAGCCGATGCGAAACTAATGCTAATGCTGAAAACACAAACAGAAGAAAACACTGGCAAGAAAATGATAAGTTGTCGAACTCATCAGCCGGATTATGAGGTTATCAACCCAGAGACGAGATATGACAAGCTGATCAAGTCTTGTCCACCAAGCCGCCTGACAGTGTGACGGTTGTCAACCGAGTAATTGGGGATACCAGCCCAAGAGAAAAAAGGGGGGGCATGACAAATAGAATTTGTCAAGCAAAGCAGGGCTCGGTCCGCACGGACGAAAGGCGAACAAAGAGATTTCGCGCCTGTGAAAACCCAAAAGGGAAAACAAAAGGACCTTGACCGCCCAGCCAGAGGGTCAAACAACTAGATTCCGCGCCCACGAATATCCAGAAGGGAAAAGAAAAACGACCTTGATCGCCCGATCGGAGGGTCAAACAACTGGATTTCCTACCCAAGAAAATCCGAGGAAAGGGCTAGGACCTTGACCACCCGGTCAAAAGGTCGAGCCATGGGATTTCCTTCCCAAGGAAATCTGAGAGAGGGGCTAGGACCCTGACCATCAGGTCAAAAGGTCGAGCCACGGGATTTCCTGCCCAAGGAAATCCGAGAAAGGGACTAGGACTCTGACCATCAGGTCAAAAGGTTGAGCCACGGGATTTCCTGCCCAAGGAAATCTGAGAAACCAAGGACATTAACCGCCTAGTCAAAGCCAAGGAGCTGAATTTCGCACACGCGAAAATCCAAAGGAGCAAAGGACCTTGACCGCCTGGTCATGATCAGCAAGCAGGATTCCACGCCCGCGGAAATCCAAAGGGGTAGAGGATCTTGATCGCCCGGTCAAGGTCAAGCAAGCTGGATTCCGCGCCCGTGGAAATCCAAATGGGCAAAGGACCTTGACCACCCGGTCACAGTCAAGCAAGCTGGATTCCGCGCCTGTGGAAATCCAACGGGGCAAAGGACCTTGACCCCCTGGTCAAAGTCAAGCAAGCTGGAATCCAAAGGGGCAAAGGACCTTGACCGCCCGGTCAAAGCCAAGCAAGCTGGATTCCGCACCCGCGGAAATCCAAGGGGCAAAGGACCTTGACTGCCCGGTCAAGATCAAGCAAGCTGGATTCCGTGCCCATGGAAATCCAAAGGGGCAAATGACCATGACCGCCCGGTCAAGATCAGGCAAGCTGGATTCCACTCCTACGAAAATCCAAAGGGGCGAAGGACCTTGACCGCCTGGTCAAAGTCAAGCAACCTGGATTCTGCACCCGCGGAAATCCAAAGGGGTAAAGACAATGACCGCCCGGTCAAAGTCAAGCAAGCTGGATTCCGCGCCTGCAGAAATCCAAAGGGGCCAGAAGGGTCTCATCCGTTTAGGATGAGATCCTGTAAAACAAAGCGATAACCCCAGGATTATTCCCCTGGAAGGAACTGCCATATGCTATTTGCCGAGGTTGTGGTGCGGAGACTGGCACTCCTGTCGTGATGCATGCTCAAATCTCTTGTTTGCTGTGATTCTCCACTTTGCTTGCAAAGGTGAGGACTTATGTGCAAATAACCACAACTTTTGGGCTTTACGATAAACTGTCCAACCACAACTGCTTTTTGATCGCTGTATTGCCATCGTGCTGTGACATTTGAGATTTTGCTGTCTATCAACAAATGTCTGTTTCCAACTAAGCTTCCCACGTCCTTGTGGACTGATTTGTAAAATTTTGAAACATAGGGGGTTTCTGCAAATTACCCAATATGGTGCATTTTGTGAGCTACATGCTGAAAACTACATACTCTGCAGTTGATGCATAAGTAGTGAGATGACAAGAGCTGGAACGCAATTGTCACGGTCATTTTGCTTTTCTGAACCTCAACTTGTTTCATGTGTGGGCCCCACTAACTAACTACCATGAAATATTTCTCTTTGTTGCTTGGAACTGTAATGGGCTGCTACTACTTGGTTATGCATGTTTCTGCTGATTGGGTTTCATATCTCATGCATAAAGTTTTATATTTAAATTTTTTTTCCTTCTCCCATAAGACGAACCGCCTCTTCTTCTTCTTATTCTTTTTCTAAAACCCAACGAAACCCGCCTCTTCTCCCTCTCTTCTTCTCAGCAACGGAATCCACTCCTCTTTCCTCTCTCACTCGCAGCGGTAGCGCGCGAGAGGTGCGCCGACGGAGTGCTTGCTGCTGATGCGAGCGTGACGTGCGTTGGTGTGGTGCGGAGCGATTGCGGCAGCGTCACGGTCGGCGGCAGCATGGATCAAATCCTCTAGGACTGGCTGGACCGAGGATCGCCAACGGAGGTAACTTCTAATCTCCTCTCCCCTTTACGCGTGCTTGTATGCCTCCTCTGTTTCGGGTAGTCGATGGCTGGAGCGGCTCCGATGGGTGCGCGAGCGGCAGGTCTGTTCTGTGCAGGTTGCGGCGGACTGCGGGTTTGCCTACAGTCGCAGCCTATGAGGAGCAACGGTTGGCTGCCGACGGTGCTCCGGCAGTATGGTGGTTCTCTGGCTACAGGTTGCTGGGTTTGGCCGTAGCGGCGACGGGTTCCAGCTGACTGGACCGCAGGGTGGCTGCTTGAACTTGGCGATGCAGAAATGCCAGGGGAAGGCGCGGGCTGCAGGGAGTGATGGCTGGCTGCCGACGGTGCTCCGACGAGCTGAGGCAAGGGCCTGTGGTTGCAGTAGGAGCCACGCGGTGGCGGGTTGGAGATGAGTTGACCGTGAGGCTCGTTGAGTTGGGCACATATTTGTTGCTTGCTTATGCCATATTAATCCACATTATCTCTGATTTTTATTGCTAACTACTCTGCATTGAACTGCTGAACCACTTGATAGCCTTCATTTTTACAAATTCAACAATCAAATACTGATTTGCAACTGTGCGCTTGCATTTTTGCCATCGTGTGCTATAGCCTTTATTAAAATGCCATGCCCTTTGCTATTATGCCAATTTAACTTCGACATATTTTGCATTTATCATGCCTACTGCTACTATTTAACTCTTGGTCTGGGTATTCTTTTCTGCAGGATGACCCAGTTCCCGAGCGGGAACCCCACACTCTTCGTGGGACATGCGTTCTAGCTCTCGTTCCAGACGACGAGGCAGCTCTTCGAGGTCACGGGCTTCTAGTAGCTCGACTCCTGTTATTCCCACTGAGGTAAATCAAAAACTGAATATTAAAAGGGTATTTAAATTCGGTGTTTTCTGACAAATGCATTCTCAGGAGTCTAGAAATTTTGAGGGGCGGTTGCTGAGTGACCGTCATATCTGCGAGAGTCCTGAGTTTGGGGTAATTTTCTCGCTTTGATGTACTTTATTGCTATCTGCTTTTGACTGGGCTTTAACTCTATGCTTGACATTTCAGGAAGGGGATGCGAGCCGGATCATGCTATGCCATTATGGTCCGATGCTCGAACATTTCCATCGCCTACTGGATTTTCTGTAGGACTTCCTCCTCCACTGGTCTCCATTTGGAGGTTTACTGCGTCTACCCATCATCCACGGCCATTACAACTTTTTCCGAGCCTTGGTAGAAAGGTGGAGGTTCGAGACGCACACCTTCCACTTGCCCTTTGGTGATCTGACTGTTCTGGTCGATCAGTGGGCTCTACTGACTGGCCTTCCTTTTGGTGACGAGCCCATTATTGGTGAGACCACCCATAGCTTCCACCTCACGCCTGCACATCTAGGTCGTGTCCCTCCTAAGCCGCCTAAGGGGAAACATATGATCACCGTGGGGTGGTTAAGAGAATGGGACAAGTTATGGCCCAACCCTAAGCCTGACAGTGAGGAAGCAGATTTTGTACTGAGGCACTTTCTACTGGAGCTGTTGGCTATGATCTTCTATGATTCATTGGCCTATTGTATCCATGCTGACTGGATTACATATTTGACCAACCTGGAGCACCAGGATCATTATGACTAGGCTGGCGCTAGCTACACTTGGCTGATCTGTGGGCTCGACAATGTGGTCAAGTTTGGGCGCCGTTCTTATGTGGGGTTGTACCCTCTACTGACTGTAAGTATTTGCTTCTGTTACTTTGCAAAACAAATTTCTTTTATGCTTTATATTTGAAATACTAACTTGTGCTTGCATTTACAGTACTGGATCATGGAGCACATCACCAGAGGGCATTGCTTTGGCCACATGTGGGACGAGCTCCTGCCCCTTCCCCGCTAGTGGGTCTTGCCTGACCACCGGGCCGTTGCTGGGGTGTTTAGCTATGAGTCCTACAGGTATCTACTGGACCTGGTAGAACTCAAGGATGTAAGTTTCCTTCTGCCTTTAACTTTGCATGCCTGTTGTACTCTCTTTGCTTACAATTTCCTATTTCTATAACAAGTCCACCTACGCCCATTTGCTCGATATGATGGCTTCGACTAGGCTCCCTTGAACTCTGGCCGCGTTCTTAGGGATAAGCAGGTGAAATTTTATTGCATGAAGAAGTCAGCCTTCTACCTCCCTGGGCGTGTGTGGCATCAGTTCTCTGATGTATTCTACATTCCTGCCCCTCCTCCTGCCGACATGGATCGCCCGACTACGACTCGTTAGGTTGCTAGAAGTCGGCATGCAGCTGCCATAGCTTCTCAGGACAGGCACGTCCTTCGAAAAGTTAACTACACAGATTACTTTGCTTGGTACAGGCGTGTGGGGAAACCGTACCTATTCGAGGAGGCCGTGCGGGATAGCCAGCGCAGGATGTGGTATGCGTCTAGCTGGGCTCAGGTACAGGATTTGTATTTCTGCTTTTCATTGCTATCATGTGAACTATGACAATCTGACATTCGCTATAATTCACAGGGCTTCGAGGAGCAATTTGGGGCCTTCTATGCTGACATCCGCCGGAAAAGGGTAAAATTCTTTCATTGCAACCTGCCATCTTGACTATATCTGACACCTCTGTTATTTTGCAGGAGCTGCGCTGGCGCAACATCATCAGGGTATGCTTTTCTCTTTTGGTACTGTTGCCGCTTTAGAAATTCTTATTGCTAACATAGGTTTTCTTTTGCAGCAAGATTTTCCTGCTCAGAGAGCAAATGTAGCCAGCAGCGGGGATTTCACTATGGAGGTGTCTGAGGAGGACCGTTCAGACACCGAGGTCACCCAGGAGGTTCGCGACTCTGCTCCTCGCTCTCAGGTTGCCGCAGCTGCTCAGTGGTCACGTTGAATCACTCGACGAGGCAACAGACTCTTGGCCGAGTATTTCCAAAAGGCGACGTCTGATGAAGAAGATTCGGAGGAAGAGTAGCTTTATCTTGTAATTTTGCTGGAAATTCTGTAATAATATTGGCACTTTGTAACATTCTTCTAAAAATGTATAAGAAAATTTTTGATTCTGCGATGTGCCCCTCGGGGTTTTGTACGTGCAATTTGTATGCAAACAGATATTCCATGCAGGGTTAAGCAATTGGCGTCGATTTTGGCGATGTCAACATTCTGAACAGGTGCTGCTGAAATTTTTTGCCATTCCAGGTGCCACCTTAGTGCGCCGCATAAGTGCGTCTGCTATATGCGCCTCATAGGTGCGTCTCCAGAAATGGCGAGTTTCTTTTTCCGTTTCTGCTGAAACCCTTCTTGCTATTCTATGTAAGACTGCATCTTGTAAGAGGCAGCGCCGTCCTCTCTGAAGAAAACTCAGCAATAGACCTTGCTTCTTCATTTTTTTGCTTATTTTCTGATCTTCCTAGACGCGGATTCTACAACACGATGGTACGAGTTACTGTTACTTGTTTTTTTGCAGATCTGCTTGCTTTCCTACTATTTGTCTTTGCAGATCCTTGTTATCCTACTACATGTCTTTGCAGATTTGCCTTCCTACTACATCTCTTTGCAGATTTTTGTTTTCCTGCTACCTAGCTGCAGATTTTGGAACAATGCTTCTTGATTTATTTTATTTTATTATTATTTTTTTTTTTTTGCACATGTTTCTTGTATCACATCATGCCAGATTGCTATGCTTGTCCCATGCTTATGTCAGGTTTCGTCTTTCTTTACTGCCATATTTGGTTCAAATCTGTGCCTGCAAAGTTATCCTACCATGGTGACCCCTAGGCACTGCTCTGACGCCTTGCTTGGTTGGATCGATGCTTTGACAGCCGACGATCGGAAGCAACTCTGGATTTGGGGTATTTCTTCTTCCCTCCTTAGTATAGCCAAAGTGGAGGTTAACTAGCATTTGCTATGTGCCATCACTCGATTCTGGAAACCAGCCCTGCATGTTTTCCACTTTGGGAAAGTGGAGATGACTCTAACTCTGGAGGAAATCAAGCAAATTTGTGGCCTGTCCCCGTTCATGTCCTCACCAGTGTTTTACTGCCATGCCAGTTATGTACACGTCGTGAGCCGGCTCACGTGTATTGCCAAATAGGTTTGTGAGGAGAAACTCATCTGCAGAGATGGTCCTACACCCATGGTGCGCTTGGATTACTTCGATTCAATCATTGGTTCCCGCTCCTCCATGGGTACTCTTTGGCTGTATTACTTTGTGCTGCGTTTTCTTGGGGAGCTGATCTTTAGCAATGGCTGGACGACTGTGGCTATTGAGGTGGTAGAAATAGCCTGGGCGGTAGTTGTTTGTCAGATCGACTTGGCCCATATCCTCCTTGCCGAAACCTACGTCGGCTTGGACCGGGCGTTGAGGCGCTCCTGCCACTTCTATGGATGTGGCGCCCTGGTGCAGGTAAGCAGATCATTGACAATATTTAATAATATTTTACTATGCTTTTATTAACCATGGTTCCTTTTTTTGCCAGGTTTGGTTTGCTGCCCATATGGGAATGAAAATTCTACGCCCTCGGCCTTCCGCCTTTGAAGCCTATAGCCGCACCCATCATTCAAGGTCGCTTCTGGGGGTACATGAGTTGTGTGACAAACTGCGGAATCTTGATGCAGATTTTGTGACATGGTGTATCATATCCTCTACATCCCAAAACTTTACTGCCTTCTCTAATGCCATGGACATGCGACTCATGGTCCTCCATGGATTCTCTGGTGGCGTGGAGTATCACCCTGTCTGGGTCCTTCGCCTTTTGGCTTCTGCCAAGACTCCATTGAGCAAAGCCCTTGCCCGGATGGATTAAAAAAGCATGTGTTTGGCTCGAATGCGTCTACTTCTGAGTTGGCCCGACGAATGAGTGCTGGTATCAAGTCTTCCAGTCTTGCCATCATCAAGGGCTCTGGCTGTTCAGCTGGATATGAGGCTAAGATAAGGGAGACGTGGCCCTTGAGCGAGATTCCACCTAGTGGCACCAATTTCATGGAGGCTAGCAGTTCAAAGAGGCCCCGAACTGATTAGCGATATTTGTATTCAAGATAGGGCATAATAAAACTGTTGTTGCTTTGTATTGCTTATACTAGTTCTTGCAAGTCTATATCTGCTAATCAGGATCAATTTAATTGGCATGTCCCTGATTTCAAATCCCTCTAATTTAAAGAAGTGACTATCATACCCCTGGCCGAATGCTTGCTTGCTCAAACCACGACTCATAAGGTAGCTGACATGCCCCTGGTCGAAATATGAACAAAATGCCTTGCAAAGTAAATGCAATTATGCTTAACTAAAAATGCACCCTAGCTAAATGCTTACATGACTCATATGGAAGCTGACATGCCCCTAGTCGAAATGCAAATAAAATGCCTTGCAATTATGCTTAACTAAAATGCACCCGAACTACATGATTACCCGACTCATAAGGCTGCTAACATGCCCTTGGTCGAAATGCAAACAAAATGCAAAGAAATGATATATTGGTGCCCTCAGTGCCAAGGAAGCCTGTTTTGCTTGCTATAAGAGATGACACTGTCCTCGACTCATGTGACACTAACGTAGGCACTTAGGTTTATTTGTGGCTATCCTCCAGATTTATGGGCCTCATGCCAAAGTCCTAGGGTCCTATATCTACTCTTTTGAGGATTCATTTTTCTTTTCACCCTCGTAGACATGCTAACTAACCCTACTCTCGCTTGAAAGTAATAAACACTTATGCTGAGGGGGTGGCTGCTATTTCTCTTGTGCTGAAGGGGTGGCTAGTCCCTTTGATCATTTGGGCTTAATAAGTGCATGCTTCAACTCCTCTCTAAGCTAGATGGTAGGAGTAAGGTTGTTCACTTGCCTCTCTTAGTGGAGCTCAGCTTCTGTCTACTACTTCTGTCTCCTTATTTCTTTTATGCTCCAAGGTCTTGTGTATTTTTTCTTTACTGCTCACTCTCTTTCTAGACCAAGCATTTTTACTCCCTCACGAGATATAGGTCCCATGGGAATTTGTACATTTAGCCCATTCCTTTGAAATCTCTCTCTCATATCCTAAGCTTCTAGGGTAGTGGCACATGAGAAGGACTTGACACATCTTACGTAGGCAGGCTCCCAATTTTCCTCATTGGGCAATGATACTATGCAAAAAAGGAAAGGTGCAGAGGATTATTTTGTTAGAAATAGTGCATTGTTTTGATGATAACTTAAATCATTATAAGTGCATATTTTCATAAATATTAAAGGATGAAAAAGATTATAAGTGTTTTCTATATAATTCTCAATTGTATGCAAGTGTTTATTCAAAGTAACAGAAACGGCATACAGGAGACAAAATCGGCATACCATTTCAGTGAAAAACGGTATGAACGGCGTTCCGCAAGATGAAAAGAAGAACTAAAAATAGCATACCGAAGATTAAGCGGCATACCATCTCAGTAAAAAATGGTATAACCATCGGAACTCTGGAACAAATGAGAAGATGAAGACAAAGCTAAACAACGGCATACCGTACTACGTTTCAGAAGAAAACGGCATACCATTTCAGAAGAAAACGGTATACCGTAGGATTTTCGGCATACCGATTTGCTCGTGGATTGCAGATTGCAGATCATTTTTGGCATACCGAGGCCAAAATGACATACCGTTGGACTAGCCATTTACGACCGTTTTATAGTCGTTAGACACATCTCGAGGCGATCCTACAGCTATAAATAGGACACGTACAAGGCCTGAAAATGACACCATTGAGAAATACTTGTAATACAGTCTATTGTTTTCATTTTCATTCTCCTCACGAGATTTCATTGTGTAATCATCGTTGTAATCGATCTCTGTGAGAGGGAAAATTCTGACATCTATAAAAGCAACAAAGCAAAGGACTCTAGCTTCTCGGGGATAGAGAAGTGGGAAGAGCAAGGAAGGAGTTGGTGGTGTAGCCAACAAGTAAGTCCTTTTA
>JAMKQA010015125.1:0-22879 GCA_024699735.1 Posidonia australis
AGAGCCCACTGATCAGGCAGAACAGTCAGCTCACCAAAGGGAAAGTGGAAGGAGTGCGTCTCGAACCTCCACCTTTCTACCAAGGCTCGGAAGAAGTTGTAGTGGCCGTGGATAATGGGTAGACGCAGTAAACCACCAAATGGAGACCGGTGATGGAGGAAGTTCTGCAGAAACTCCGGCAGATGGTGGAAATGCTCAAGCATCGGACCCCAATGGCATCGCATGATTCAGTTTGCATCCCCTTCCTAAAATATCAAACACAGATTTAAAGCTGGGTCAAAAGCAGAAAGCAGAAAGCAATTTATAATGATCAAAGCAGAGGAATTACCTCAAACTCGGGACTCTCGCAGATGTGACGGTCGCTCAGCAGCCGCCCCTCTAAATTTCGGGAGTCCTGAAAATTCATTTGTCAGAAAATACCAGATTTGAATACTCTTCTAATATTCAGTTTGGGCTTACCTCAGCAGGGATAGTAGGAGTCGAGCTACCGAAGGTTCGCGACCTCGAAGAACTGTCTCCTCATCTAGAACGGGAGCTAGAAGGCATTTCCCATGATGATTGCGGGGTTCCCGCCTCGGGAACTGAGTCATCCTGCAGAAAAGAAAGTTAAATAGCAATAGCAGACATGATAGATGCAGAATGTCTAAATCAAATGTGGCATTACAATAGCAAAATGTTCAGCATTTTAATGAAGGCAATATCATATCAGTGTTTGATTGTGAATTTTCAAAAATAAAAGCTGTCAGGTGGTTCAGTAATATCATGCAAAGCACTTAATAGTAAAAATTAGAGACAAATTCAGAAAAATATAGCATATGCAAGCAATAGATATATGCCCAACCCAACGAGCTTCAAAACCACAGGCCCTCGCCTCAGCTCGTTAGAGCACCGCCGGCAGCCAACCAGCACCACCTGCAGCCCGTGCCTTCCCTTGGTGCGACCTCATTTCCAATCCCGCAGCCACCGTGCGGAACAGCCTGTCGGAGCCCGTAGTTGCCACGGCCAAGCCCTTGCAACCCGCAGCCCGAGAGTCACAAGCCCGCGGGAACACCCAGTCGTTGTTGCCCGCCACCGCGACTGCAAGACAAGCCCGCAGTCCGCCGCCGCAACTCGCGCGGAGCGGGCCTGCCGCTCCAAGCCCATCGGAACTCCTCCAGCCGTCGACTACCCAGAAAGAGGAGGCATGCAAGCAAAAGAAAATGGGAGAGGAGATCAAAGCTTACCTTCGCCGGCGAACAACGGTCCAGCCAGTCTTGGAGGGTTTGGTCCATGTCGCCGCCGACTGTCGCCGCCGCAACCTCTATGCACCACGCTGACGTGCCTCACGCGCACACCAGCCGCAAGCACCCCGTCGGTACACCCCTCGCGCGCCGCCGCTGCGAGTAAAAGAGGAAGGAGGAATGGGTTTCCGCCACTGAGAAGAGGAGAGGGAGAAGACGCGGGCTTTGTCTGATGAGAAAATAAGAACGAAGAAGAGGAAAAGGCGATTCGTCTTATGGGAGAAGGAAGGAAAATTTTAAATGAAAACCTTATGCATGATGTTTTGAAGATATGAAACCCAATCAACAGCAAAAACATGCATAACCAAGAAGCAGCAGCCCCTTGCAGTTCCAAGCAACAAAGAGAAATATTTCTTGGCAGTTATGGCAGTTAGTCAGTGGGGCCCACACATGAAATAAGTCAGTGGTTCAAAATGCAAAATGACCGTGACAATTGTGTTCCTGCCCTTATCATCTCACAGCCTATGCACCGAGTACAGAATATGCAGTGTCCAGCACATGGCCCACAAAATGCACCGTGTAGGGTAATTTGCAGAAAACGCCCTATGTTTCGTAATTTTGCAAATCAATCCACAAGGACGTGGGAAGCTAAATTTGAAGCAGACATTTGTTGATAGATAGCTAAATCTCAAATATCACCACACAGTCGTAGTACAGCAATCAAAAAACAGTTTGGTTGGGTAATTTGCAGTAAAGCCCAAAAGTTGTGGATATTTGCACATAAGTCCTCACCTTTGCAAGCAATTTGAAGAATCGCAGCAAACAAGAAATCCGAGCATGCATCTTGACAGGACTGCCAGTCTCCGCACCGCAACCCCGGCAATCAGCATATTGTAGTTCCTTGCAGGGGAATAATCCTGGAGTTATCGCTTTGTTTTCTGGGATCTCATCCTGAGCGGATAAGACCCTTTTGCCACTTTCGATTTCCGTGGGCGCGGAATCCAGCTTGACTTTGACCAGGCGGTCAATGTCGTTTGCCCCTTTGGATTTCTGCAGGCGTGGAATCCAGCTTGACTTTGACCGAGCGGTCAATGTCGTTTGCCCCTTTGGATTTCCACGGGCGTGGAATCCAGCTTGACTTTGACTGGGAGGTCAATGTCGTTTGCCCCTTTGGATTTTCGCAGGCGCGGAATCTAGTTTGACTTTGACCGAGCGGTCAATGCCGTTTGCCCCTTTGGATTTCCACAGGCGTGGAATCCAGCTTGCTTGACTTTGATCGGGCGGTCAAGGTCCTTTGCCCCTTTGGATTTCCACGGGTGCGGAATCCAGCTTGCTTGATCTTGACCGGGCGGTCAAGGTCCTTTGCCCCTTTGGATTTCCGCAGGCGCAGAATCCAGCATGCTTGACTTTGACTGGGTGGTCAACGTCCTTTGCCCCTTTGGATTTCCGTGGGCGCAGAATCCAGCTTGCTTGATCTTGACCGGGCGGTCAAGGTCCTTTGCCCTTTTGTATTTCGCGCCCGCGAAATCCAGCTTGCTGATCTTGATCGGGCGGTCAAAGTCATGTGCCCCCTTTTGGATTTTCGCGAGCACGAAATCCAGTTTCTTGGCTTTGACCGGGCGGTCAAATTTCCTTTGTCTTTCCTAGGCTTTCCTTGGCTTTAACTAGGCAGTTAAAGTCCTTGGTTTCTCGGATTTCCTTGGGCTGGAAATCCCATGGCTCGACCTTTTGACCTGATGGTCAAGGTCCTAGCCCCTTTCTCGGATTTCCTGGGGCAGGAAATCCCGTGGCTCGACCTTTTGATCTAATGGTCAAGGTCCTAGCCCCACTCTCGGATTTCCTGGGGCAGGAAATCCTGTAGCTCGACCTTTTGACCGGATGGTCAAGGTCCTAGCCCTTTCCTCGGATTTCCCTGGGCAGGAAATCCAGTTGTTTGACCCTCTGACAGGGCAGTCAAGGTCCTTTTTCTTTTCTCTTCTAGATTTTCGCAGGCACGGAATCTAGTTGTTGGACCCTCTGGCTGGGCGGTCAGGGTCCTTTTGTTTTTTCCTTTTGAGTTTTCGCAGGCGCGAAATCTCTTGGTTCGCCTTTGATCCGTGTGGACCGGGCCTTACATCGCTTGACAAATTATCTATTTGTCATGCCCCCCTTTTTATTCTTGGGCTGATACCCCCAACTACTCGGTTGACAATCGTCACACTGTCAGGCGTCCGGGGTGGACAGGGCTTGTTTAGCTTGTCGTATCCCGTCTCTTGGGTTGATAACCTCATAATCCGGTTGATGAGTCCGACAACTTATCATTTTTCTTGCCAGTGCTTTCTTCTATTTGTGTTTTCAGCATTAGCATTATTTTGCATCGGTCTTCAGCATCGGCTCTTGCATTTGCATCTTGCATTAGCATTACATTCCCAGCATTTAGATCATTAGGCGCACACATCTTGCATTTGCATTTGCATTTGGCAACAGATCATGACTTTCGGTGCATCCACCGAATAAGTACTTACCACCTACAACAAACACCCTCCTTCTGTAACCTCAAAATGGGGGTATCTTGTCAACCCTGAGCGTCGGTCTTGGTTCCCTTCGTCCCTCGACCTCGCTCAGGAAGGGGCATCTGTAGACAGCCCGATTTTGAGGTGACTCATTAATAAGGCTCCAGATGTTGCTTTGGATGTGACTGATCCTTGAACCAACCCCAAGCCCATAGCAAGCCTGCAGCCCAATTTTAAAACCAGACCAGTAAGGGAGAGCACCTAGCTAGCACACCTAGCTAACACACCAACCGAGCACACCTAGCTAGCACACCTCCCTAGCACACCTCCCTAGCACACATAAGTGGCGCACTTAGCCGGCGCACATCCCTAACGCACACCACTTCGCTGGCTGCTGGCTGCTGGCTTTCCACCTCCCATAGCTGTTACCTCCAGCAGTGAATATGCCATGGAATCTTCCAGCCTTTTCGTCTGCGAGGCTCTCCCCATTCCCATGAGTTACCCATAAGAAAATCCTATATAAGGACCCCCATAGGTAGCCATAGTGAGAGGTTAGAAATCCTGAGTTGAAGTTAGAAATCCAGAATTCTGCAATTCTGCTCTGAGCTAGCTTCTTGCACGAGTTACATCCTCTGTCCAGTGACCTATATTCGTTTTCTAGAGCACTCCCTTGCATCCCAAAGCACCCTTGGTCCTTCCAAAGCAACAAGGATCTCTTTATCTCTGAAATATCGAGAGGGAACATCTTGCGAGGTAGGCCTTCCACCTCTTCTTCCTTTTTAGTTTTATTTTCTGAAAACATGGTGAAGCATGCTTAAACAAGTACGTGTAGATTGTTTCCTTCCATGCTCTACGAAGTATTCATGATAAACATGCTAATTCTTTATGCAAAATAATCTCCATGCTAGTCTTTGCTTGTGTTTCTAGCATAAAGCTTGCATAAGTTGTTTTCTTTTTATCATTTCTTTGTACACAGTTTTGCCATGCATTTATGTATTATCGCACATAGAAGCATGCTTATGATCATCATTTTGATTGGCATTTATCCAGAACATGTCTATGCTTTGGCATTTTGCATGCCTTCATACATGAACCCATCAACTTGTTTTAATCCTAAAAGTATGATTTACATGATGATTTTCGATCGTATGCATTCCCATCATGTTTTCAGTATTTAATGATGGCATGAACCCAGCTGCTTTAACATAAATCATCTTGCATCTCTGCTGGGGTGGACTCTAGATCAGATTGCAGTCTGATCCAGACTCCCTGGGGCACATCACTCAAGCGCTCCTGTCCCGCGCACCATTCTGGCGCACAACGCAGGCGCGCCAGACTGGCCAGAGATCAGATCACTTGCATTTTGCACCTTTATTTGCATGGTTTTATCTGAGGTTTTGAGTTCGATTCATTATGATTGATTCTCTAATGTACCATGATATCATCTGCAAGATTTTTAGCTTTGATCGAATTGTTTTCCAACTGTTTTCTCTATTTTGTTATTCAGTTTTAGGCTAAATCTGGTAGGCCGATTGCACCTTACTCCTTAGTGGAGAACCATGTGCATTGCCTATGATCCAGTGGCTTGGCTGAATCATGCATTTTTCATCTAGTTCAAATAGGTGAGATTTTGTGTGAGGCTTCTAGCCCTTGAGCTCAAGGTCATTGCATTGCATTTGCATTTCTAGCACTTTCAAGACATGTTTTTCCGAGTTTTACAGAATGATTTCTACTGCATACTTTTCCAGAGTGCACCCTCTGATGTTTTGGTTTCGCGTGGCTTCCTGTTTTTTCCTTCAGCATATTCTCCTGGCCCACCTAGACGCACATATGGCACGCACTAGACTGACGCACTAGTCTGGCGCACCAAACAGGCGTAGTGTCCTGTTTTCACTAGCACACAGCATGTCTTTTTCATATATTTTGCTTGCTTTCTCGACCCAATTTGCTTCTGAGTTTTCCTTTGGTTTTCTTCCTTGGTGCATTAGGAAGGCACGGATTTGTTTTCAGCAGTTTTCTTGCATTTTAGATTGCATTTAGGCATGTAGAAAGCAAGGATGATAAATTGCTCAAGATATTAGATCTTTGATCTTATTATGCAATATTATTGCATCAACTCTTGACCCGGCACACGAGCGATATTTCTGAGCATTAGGACACACCCCTACACATCATGCACCTATACTTTAGACACCACACACATTTGCATGGCATGGCGTATCGCCCTCGGGCGTACAGCAAAGGCTGCAAAGCTGACATTTCATTAGCAAGAGAGAAATCAATAGAAGACCGATTTACGGGGCGTACGAGGGTGCCTAACACCTTCCTCGTATGTAACAGGGATCCTTCCCGCATTTCTGGTTTACGCAGCCCCTTTTTATTTGTTTTGCATGATTTTCATGTTTTATGGTTTTCCTCGTCTTCCATTTGAATAGACTAGGTGGCGACTCCTGCATTTTTTGCATTTTTTCTTCGTTTCTTTTTGCCGTGGCTTTGCCGCTTTTGGCACATAATATTATTTATTTGTGGCCACCCCCAACGGCATGGTTACAAATTCATATTTCTTTTTCTCTCTCAAAGGCATGCTGACTTACCCTACTCCGGCTTGGAGGTAATATACACCTAAGCTGAGGGGGTGGCTGCTCTTTCTGTTTGATATAAAAGGGGTGGCTAGTCCCTTAATTCGATCTATAGGTGCATGCTTCGACTCCTCTCCAAGTTATATGGGAGGAATAGGGTTGTCATGTATGCCTCTCTCAGTAGAGCTATCTTCTGTCTACCACTTTTGTCTCCGTATTTTCTTTTGTGCTCCAATGTCTATATTTTTCATTATTGCTCGCACTCTCTCTAGACCTAACATTTTTACTCCCTCTAGAGATATAGGTCCCCTGGGAATTTGCACATTTCGTCCATTCTACTGAAATCTCTTCCTCACCTCCTAAGTTTCAAGGGTAGTGACATGTGAGGAGGATTGGACACGTCTTACGCAGGTAGGTTTCCGATTTTCCTCATCAGGGAATGATGATGTTATGCAAAATGAAAAGGTGTAGGTGATTATCCATGTTATGAAGGCGAGAGGCAAAAAAACATATGAAAATGCTTGGCTCACGGTGTAAGGCTTAAGATTAACTAGGAGTCACTGGTAGTACTTCTTTAGTTAGGAAGCATTGACAGGCTCTGACTGCTCTCTATGGTCCATACCTTCAAGAATGATTGCGCCTCCAGACAGGGCCTCCTTAACCACAAAGTGTCCACACCAGTTAGGCCTAAATTTTTCCCGTGCATCGGGCAAATGAATGGCACGCAAAACCAAATCTTCTGGTTCAAAGCTTCTAGGACGAACTTTCTTTTGATAAGCTCGGGCCACTCTCTTCTGATGCATTGGGCATGATGCAGAGCTTGTAATCTGTGTTCATCATTTAAATCTAGCTGAACACAGCGATCTTGTATCCACTCAACCTCTTCTAATTCTGCCTCCTTCAAGATTCTCAGCGTCGGGATCTCGACTTCAAAGGGACGGATTGCCTCCATGCCATACACCAATGAATAGGGTGTTACTCCTGTTGAGGTCCGGACTGAGGTCCTGTAGGCCCATAATGCATAAGGTAGCTTTTCATGCCAATATTTATGAGTCTCAGCCATCTTTTTCAAGATCTTTACCAACTTCTTATTAGCTGATTCTACCGCCCCATTCATCTGTGGTCGATAGGGGGAGGATCTGTGATGCCTGATCTTGCAATATTGGAGAAAATCCTCAATTTGTTTTGCTATGAAATTAGTTCCGTTATCTGAAATAATAGCATATGGAACCCCATATCTGGCGACAATATTATTCTTGATGAATTTTTCTGTAACAGCTGTGGTGACTGTCTTGTATGATGCCGCCTCAACCCATTTTGTGAAATAATCGATGGCTACCAGAATGTAACGGTACCCATTGGATGCAGCAAAATGAATGGCCCCGATAACATCAATTCCCCAAGTAGAAAATGGCCAGGGTGATGACAAGCTATGCAATTGTTGTGGGGGAGCATGTATGAAATTGCCGTGTATTTGGTAGTTATGGCATCTTCTGACAATTGGCAGCAGTCTGTTTCCATAGTGGACCAGAAATACCCCTGCAACATAATTTTCTTGGCCAGGAGGACCCCATTCATATGTGGACCGTAGGTGCCTGCGTGAACTTTTAACATTAGCATATCCGCCTCCTTTTTGTCTACACACCTGAGAAGCATCTGATTATAAGACCTTCTATATAACTGCCCGGCTCCAAGCACATATTTAGATGCTAACCATGTCAAGGTCTTCTTATCTGAGGCAGAAATGCCAGGAGGGAAGCTTCTAGACTTCAGAAAATTTTTAATATCACTATACCAAGGCAGTTCAACAGATGATGACGCCTCTTGAATATGCATGCAATGTACTGGCTGTTCGATGCATGTGACCGAAATGTTCATGGCTTATGCTTCTGATAGCGATAACCATGATGCCAGAGTTGCCAGAGCGTCTACATATGCATTCTTGGCTCGTTTCATGAAGGAAAATTTGACATCTTCAAATTCTTCAGTCAATTTCAGCAAATGTTCATGATATAGTACGAGCTTCTGGTTTTTTGTCTTCCAGTCGCCATTGACTTGCGAGATAACTAGCATTGCGTCGCCAAATACATGGAGTTCTCGGGCGCCTTGGTCCCTTACTACTTGTAAGCCTAAGATACAGGCCTCATATTCGGCTTCATTATTGGTGCATTCAAATGTCAGCTTTCTTGCAAAAGGAATTAGCTGTCCCTGTGGCATTGCTAGAACTGCACCAATGCCTCTTCCTTGTTTATTGACTGCACCATCGAAGTACAGACACCATAGATGCTCATTCTAAGGTCCTTCTAGTTCCTCCTCGCCCATTGCAAACAATATATCTTCATCTGGGAACTGAGTCTGCAACGGCTGATATTCTGGTAAGGGTAGGTCGGCCAAGTGATCTGCCATTGCTTGTCCCTTCATGGATTTTTGTGTGACAAAGGTGATATCATATTGGGATAACATCACCTGTCATTTGACACATCTGCCCACCAAAGCTGGCTTCTAGAACAGATATTTGATAAGGTCATGCCGACACAACAACAATACTGGATATGCCATCATATAATGCCGGAGGTGCTGTGTGGCCCACATCAAGGATAAGCAGACTTTCTTTATTGGGCTGTATTTAAACTCGCAGTCATTGAACTTTTTGCTGAGGTAGTAGATAGCCTTCTCATTACGCCCAGATTCATCATGCTGACCTAGAACTGCGCCCATGGAATGTTGTGTTGTGGAGAGATATAGTAGTAGAGGGCGCCCTGGCGCAGGGGGAACTAAAACTAGGGGCTTCACCAGAAGCTGTTTGATTTTATCAAAGGCCGCTTGACATTCATCATTCCAGCAAATCTGGGCATTCTTCCTCAGTAGCTTGAATATGGGTTCACATATAGGCGTAAGCTGTGCAATGAATCTACTGATATATTGTAGCCGGCCTAATAAACCGTGGATCTCTTTTTCGGTGGTCGGAGGAGGCATGTCAACAATAGCCCTGGCTTTGTGGGGTTCCACTTCAATTCCCCTCTGACTGATGATATAACCCAGTAACTTCCCAGAGGATACCCCAAATACGCATTTGTTGGGGTTCAGGTGGAGCTTATACTTTTGCAGGCACTCAAACAACCTTCTCAAGCAGGAGAAATGGTCCTCGGGCTCTTTAGATTTAGCAATCATGTCATCCACGTATACTTCAACCTCTTGATGCATAAGATCTTGAAATAAAGCTGTCATGGCCCTTTGTTATGTTGCACCTACATTCTTCAACCCGAATGGCATCACTCTGTAACAGAAGACTCCCCATGGAGTGATGAAAGATGTCTTCTCCATATCTTCTTCGACCAATCTGATATGGTTGTATCTGGAAAATCCGTCCATAAATGACAACATCATATGCCCTACACTGTTGTCCACCAAAATGTCAATGTAAGGGAGCGGGAAATCATCTTTGGGACTTGCTTTGTTAAGATCTCGATAATCGATGCACATGCGAACCCGCCCATCCTTTTTCTGTACTGGCACCACGTTGGCGAGCCATTCAGGATATAACACGACTTTGAGGAAATTGACTTTGTATTGTTTCATAATTTCCTCTTTAAGCTTTAAGAGCCATTGGGGTCGCCATCTACGGAGCTTCTGTTTCACTGGCTTTGAATTTGGTATTAGTGGCAATGTATGAACTACCACCTCAATGTCTAGTCCCACCATGTCATCATAGCTCCATGTAAAGACATCAACATATTCTTTCAGGAAAGCTATAAACTCCGCCTTTGCTTGTGGTGACAAATTGGCACTGATGCGTGTTTCATGGATATATTCCGTTGTGCCGATATTGATTAGCTCTGTTTCCTCCTCTACGTGCAGGTTTGGGCCTTCTGGATCATTATCATAGAAGGGGGGCTGTGATGGCTCGTCCTCATTATCTGCTCCAAGGACCTCATCCCCTTCTTCATTAGCAATTAGCTCTGAAAGGATTTCTTTTTCAAATGCCGGGTCTGTTATGTCAACTGAGAAAGACCTCTTCTGATTCTGCACCCTGATGGCGTTTAATGACTGTCACAGTGACCTTGGTGTTCTTGTATCGGCATTGTGCTACTTCTTCTGTTTCCCTGTCTGGATGATCCGAGGAGCTGGGAGTCCCTGCCTCTGATGTTGATGCCTCCTTATTTTTGTTTTTGGATTTTGATTTTTTTGGTATTTTCTTTCTTTTTGTTAGTTGTACAAAATTCTGCTTGCTGGTGGCAGCTCTACTGTAGGTTGGTGAGACTGCTGCCGCCTGTCCTACTCGTGCTTGATTCAAGGTTTTGATCCTCACCCTCTAGGTGAGGCTTATACTACCAATACCATCTAGACCCGCCTCCCGGCTGACAGGAGATTAACTCCAATGGTCTAGCATCCCTTCTGTCCGTCTCATGCATGACCATAACTGAAACTTGGTCCTGGGGTGGTATTGGTGCTTCTACTGGTGTTGATGTGGCAACTGCTTTGCCCTTCCTCATACGATCATGCTCTACTAGGTCTTCTGCAAGCACATCCAGTTGCGCCTGGAATAAGAGGTCCAGATCCCCGATGTCATCATCTGAGTCTGTTCCTTGGACCACTATCTGGACTGCTGACCACTCTTTCTGTCCACTATTTTGCATGATCTCCTGCTCTGTACCCTACTGCTCTAGCCGACTGCTGTCCTGATTTGAATCCTCTAGACAGACCCAAGCTGATGGCACTGACACTGCATATGAACTATGGTTCGGATCCATAATGCCTGCGTTAATAAAGTTGGATAAATTCTACAGAATAATCATCTTGGAAGACTTACCATGGCATTGCGATCTCTTCCTCTGGTAGCACCGTTCATAACCCAAACCGTCTCACTCAATCCATTCTTCGGCCTCGATCGGCTCGGCGATTCCTTGGCCATAAAGCCCTAGAGGCGATCCTTTCTCGTATCCCCATTTGCGACACAAGTTGTCGACCATCAAATGGGGGTTGCCAGAAGTGGCCAAATGGTCGACAAGCTCTAAGGGTGGAATGAAATTAACCGACTCAAACTGGTTAACCCGATAAAGGACATCGGAAGGCTTAAGCTCGAAATGAATGGTCTGAGGGGCTAGAGCAGAGACAGATTCAACCTTCTCCATATCCTCGATATCAACAACATTGTCATCCCAGCAGAACTTAATCATACGATGGAGGGTTGAAGGAATGATTTGATGCTTGTGAAGCCAAGGGCGTCCAAGCAACAGATTGAAAGAGGGCTCGATATCTACGACGTAGAATTCTACGTCGAAGCGAGTAGGGCCTATAATCAAGGGAATGATCAGGACTCCAAGTGCATCATGATGCGTATTATCGAAAGCTATCATCCCCTTCACAGCTGGTGTAATGTCCTCTAACTTGAATCCGATTGCACTTGTTGTGCGCAAGGGACAGACATTTAGGCCTGCACCATTGTCCACCAATGTGAGGGGGATGCGGAAGCTTCGATACTGCGCAGTGATGAACAAGGGGGAATTATGATTGGTGCCGGAAGGAGGTAATTCTAGGCTAGAGAAGGAGATAACTTGAGGTGCAGCTATCATTCCTATCATGTTTTCTAAGGTAGCAGGCTCTATAGTCTGGGATACACGGGTTGCCTGAAAAACTCTAAGGAAAGCTTCTCTATGCTCAGCCGATGTATGGATTAGGTCCCAAATGGAAATATCGTCTTTAACCTTCTTAAGCTGGGCAGTGATGTTAGCTGAAGGTTGGCTGCTAGTGGTAGGATTGGGAGGTGCTACTCTAGGCATAGGTGGTTGAGGAGAATGTGCTTGGAGTTGGGCAGGGCTACTGCTATAGGTGCTGGTGACCAAGATGGCTGGGCTTGTAACTGGTTAGGGGTTAAGGTTGAGGGATTAGGCCTAGCTGTTGGGGGTTTGTATACTCTACCCGATCGTGTCACTTTTGCACACATTCTTGTGGCATAATTGTAAGGAACACGATGCATGTCGTGGGTCAGAGTAACAATAATCGAGGGGCAGGCTACTAATTGTACAGGTGTGGTTGAAGGATATAGGTGAGTAGGAGTGTAAACCTGATGATGCTGGGAGTATTGGTGAGGGTACTCGTGGGCCTGTGGGTGTGCTGGTTGGCTTGCCTTAGATTGGGGCCAGGCTGATAAATAGATTGGAGCTGGGGGATGGGGATATGCTACAAGTGGCGCCTCAGAGTACTCCGACTCGGCAACAAGGCGGATCATAAAAATAGATTCCTCGGAATTATCGAGGAAAGAACGATACAATTGGTGGGGAAAAGGGGATGACTCATCATGAATCAAGTCGGTCGGGCAGATAGGGGAAGAGACAGACTCAGAAGGAGAAGAAGAGAAAGAAACAGAAGAAACAAAATTGACTCCTAAGGAACCTGGCGCTCCCGAAGATGAATGTTGTGGCAAGGGTTGACTGACTATACTGGGGTGTGCTAGCTGTGCTGGGGCGGCCACTGGTGTGTTTGCTGGGCCGACTGCCTGGGTGTTAATCACTATGACCCTCTGGTCAATCAAATCCGGGACAACGTCCCTGAGCGTCAAACAATTATTCGTCAAGTGCCCAACCACCCGATGGAATTTGCAGAACGCATTGGCGTTATACCAGGCAGGAAGTGGATTAAGCAGAGGGCGCACCTCAGGCTGCCTCAGTAGGGATGCGACTTTGGGAAATACCATGCTCAAAGGCTCCACTAGAGGGGTATAGTGGCGCCTGTCACGGCGTTGTCGCTTTGGCTGTGGATGTGCCAACGGTGGCCGTGTCCTGGCCAGTGGGGTAGGGTACACTAGTGTGGCAGTGGGGGTAATGTGTGATGCATGCTGTGCTCTAGGTGTAGGTGTGGGTTCATAAACTACATGGCGTTGCGAGGGCGGGTGGACATTTGCTGGAGCAGTAGGGGATCTGATATAGGAAACTGTATTTTTGGAGGGATCCCGCCTCCGAGGTGGATTGGTGTTGTTGTTGTTGTTGTTGTTGTTGTTGCTGCTGCTAGGGCCACTATGTGAGGTAATGGCCTGTTTGGCAAATGCTGTGAGTGCTGGAAAACTACCGCCGCGCAATGAACTCTCAACATGGGCGCCCGCCCGAAGTAGTGCAGAAAAAGTGGTAACAGGTTGGATGCTAAGCAGAGCCCCGATCGCTGGCTGTGCTCCTCGAATTATAATCTCGATAGACTCCTCGTCGGAGGGTCTATCTTTGACTTGTGAAGCCAAGGAGCGCCTACGTCCAAGATACTCCCCAAATGTCTCTTGGGGTCTCTGCTTGAGAGCGACTAAGTCCTCCCGCTTGGGAACTAAGTCAAGGTTGAAAGAATATTGCTCCAGGAATGCCTGTGTAAGGTTGTCCCAAGTCTTGATGGTGGCCATGTTGAGGGAAGTGAACCACTTCAATGCGAGCCACGTAAGACTCTTTTGGAACAAGCAGATTAACAATCTTTCGTCAGCCTGGAGCTAGGCGAGGTCTCCACAATAGGCTTTGAGGTGGGCAATTGGGTAGCCCCTACCATTGTATTTTTCAAATTCTGGAATATGAAAATTCGGGGAGAGTGTCGCCTCTGGGAAATAACAGAGGTTCCGGAATTGGTAGGACTGGCAGTCCCCACCCTACACTTGTCAGAGAGTGCGCTCCATATCATTTACTCTTACGAGCATCTGGGGCTACTACAGCTCTGGATTGAGCAGTAGAGGAGGGTGTCGCGTACACTGTATGGGTCACCCCTAAGGGCTCCTCCAGATCCACCATCTGGTGCTACGGTAGGATGGCCAGTGTACCCGTGCATGGGTGCAGTGTGCTATGGGATAAAAGATGAGGCTTGTGTGTGGTAAAAGGGTGAGAATAATGCAGGGGGTGGTGCAACAAGTGATGCAGAGTGTGGGAGCAAGAGCTGTTGGACCGGGATGGTCTCCTGTACAATGCTCACGGATGGTTGTGCTCCCGCTAGCCTAGGAGGCTGGACACCAGATAGGAGGGATGCATGCTGTGGTTGGTGTTGTGCAAGTGTAACAAAAGGTAGTGTTGACACCCCTATTGCCAGAGAAACAAGGGATGGCGACGGCTGTGGAGGGAGTGCAGTGGGTGCAAACTGTGGTCCTAAAGCTGGTTGCACAGGCAACTTGGGAGTTGGGAAGGACAGAGCTGAAAAGGCCTAGAGTGCTAGTGCCAATCCCTGCAACTGCTGGGCGAGAGCTGACATTTGTTGCAGTTGTGCGGTCATGGGACTGTCGCCGGTGGCTCCAAAGGAAGGAGGCAAGACAAGGGAGGAAACAAGAGGTTGAGATCCCAATTGTCCGAACTGGGGAGTGGCTACTACTGAAACAGCCATAGTGGGAGGAGGGCTAGTAAACACATAGCCCTGAGGAGAAACAGACTCAACTGCTGTGGCCCTAACAGCAGGAGAAGACCAGGCAGGTGGTCCCGAAGGCGGAGTTGCCACGAAGACACGGAAATGAGGTGGTGGAGGTCCTCCAATAGCTAAGGCAAAAGTGGAGGCAGCAGTGATGACAGAACAGACATAAATGAAGAGTATACCGAGACAGGGACCTCCTCCTGGACAGCAAGGGAAAGGGACTCGCTGGCATGCTGAGCCATCGTTGATCGTGAGCAAGTAAGGATTGGACTGCGGCTGAGAAGGATAGGACGGATCCTAGGACGAGCTATCATCGGAAGTGACGAATAACTCGGGAGACGTGGTCGAGAATAAGGTCGCAAATAGAGTCAGTGAAAGGAAGGGTCCAGAGTTCAGGATAAGGAAACTCACAGACAAGAAATCCTATGCACATAAACAAACAAGTTAGAAAAGATGTGATGTTTATGGTGGTATGAGATGAAAATGAATGCCCCTAGTATGCACTCTCTCACCAACTAGGGGTGTCCTATTAAGCTGTCTACTCCAGGTTCACACAAGGGTGAATGGTCTCCAACTCAAGTTTAGAAAAAATAAGGTCCCCGTTCTAAATCCTGGCCATAGCCTAGGCAGTGAACGGGTGGTGCTTTCGGGGCCTCATCCTTTGCCAAAGCAATAGGTTGTACCCTCTACTACACCGACACGACCCCAGACAAGGGGGGACAAACCCGATTTTTCATCCCACGCCAAAGCCATAGGATGAGCCACCGAGAAATGTCCTTCACAAACTATATAGGCGAACCTAGGAGAGGAGAAGATGCATGCCCAATATGATGTATGTAAAGTATGCTTTAAGTTTTTTACTTGCAAGTTTATTTGACCGTGGGGGAAATTTGCAATTTGTTACTAGTTTGCCTGATTTATTGATTTTGGTTGTTATGTTTTCATTAACTGAATGGGGAGAGCAAACATGTCTCTAATTCTCCTAGGCATGGCATATACAAGAAGGGAAATAAACATGCAATTTAGCCATGAATTATCACGCAAAATTATATGCAAATAGTGATGACATTACAAAAGTGTGTAAAAAGAAAACATTTGTTATACAAAGGCATGCATGCAAGAAAGACACCACTTATAAATAAAAGGACCACCAATGCGAGGCATGGATAAAAGGCAAGCGAGGAGAAAAGCCAAAGCAAAGGAGAAACCAAAACAAAGCCAGGATCTAGTTACCCCCAGTGGAGTCGCTAGTTCCAGTAACCATGCCAGCGACAGCCTCAGGATTGGCGCGAAAGGCCAAATACGCGAGGGTCGGCAAAGTCACAGCAAAAATTGAAAATAAAGTGCAGGAGTCACCACCTAGTCTATTAAAATGGAAGACAAGGAAAATCATAAAAGAATCATCCAAATCATGCATATAGAAAACTAATGGAAAAGGTCTTGGTAAACCAGAAATAGGTAAGGATCCCTGTTACGAACAAGGAAGGTATTAGGCACCTTCATTCGCCCGATAAATCGGTCTTTTATAGGTTTCTCATTTGCTTATGAAATGTCGGCTATTCAACCTTTTCTGTACGCCCGAGAGCGATATGCCATGTCATGCTAAGTAAGTGATGTCTTATGCTAAATAAGGGTGCAGGGAGTGTAGGGGTGTGTCCTAATGCTCAGAAATATCACTCATATATCGAGTCAAGTGTCGATGTAAAGATGTTGCATAAATAAGATCAAGGATCTAAGTATTTCGAGAGATTTTTTCATCTTTGCTTTACTACATGCAATGTATGATCTAACATGCATAGAAATGGTTAAAAACAGAAAAGGGTTTTTCTAGATACACCATGGAAGAAAGCTAGAGAAAACTAAAAGCAAATCGAAGCTGGAAATCATGCTAAAAACCACGCAAAAACCTACTGTGTGCTACTGAAAACAGGCTGATGTGCCTGTTAGGTGTGCCAGACTGGTGCTCCAATCTGATGCACCACCTATGTGCTCTTGTGAGGGCCATAAAGATGTGCTTGGGAAAAACAGAAATCCATGCAGTACAAAATCATATATAAATGCACTCAGAAAATTATGCAATGTAAGGTCTTTGCGAAATAGGAAAATATCCTTTAAAAATGAAAGAAATGCAAGAGTGAGAAGATTTATGGATCTTGTGCTCAAGGGCTAATAGCCTCACACAAGGTCACATCTTACTCATGCAGAATGAAAACAACAAGGTTCAGCCATGTCCTAGGATCACAGGCTGATGCATAGAATCTCCATAGAGGAGCAAAGTGCAAACAGCCTACCAGATTTTGAACCATGGATTGAGAATCCAAAGGGTAAAATGACTTAGAAAACAACATTCTTGAGGCTGAAATCATGCATGTGAAATCATGAAATATCAATGAATCATTGCCAAAAGAATCAGACTCAAAATCATTTGGGAAAACATGCAGATGAGGATGCAAAAGAGGGTGATTTGCACTATGACCAGTCTGGTGCACCAGAATGGTGCGCCAGAGTGGTGCTTTGATGTGGTGCGCTGCTTTGGTGTGCCATATAGGTGCTCCAGAATGGTGCTCCCTCAGAAAATCTAAATCAGACTGCAATCTGATTCAGAATTCTGGTCCAGATTCAGAGAAGCGATTTCTCTTAACCCAGATTTGCTTATACAAATGGCAAGAGATTGAAGAAAACATGATGAAATGCTAACAAGTGAATGTCTTTTATCATTAGTTTTTAATCATAGCAAATCATGGGTTCATGGCTGAAGATACTTGCATAAGATTCTAAAGCATAAGAAATGAGTGCGTGAACTGGGCCATTATATGCATATGATGGATACATGAAGAATATATCTACTGCACAATTCCTAATATATACGTGCATGAATCATGTTTCCTTGTGCAAAGTAATAGAAAAGGAAAACTACTTATAGGAATAACACGGTGCAGATTTTTATCTTAAAGGTTTACATGCGAAGTATCTCACATAAGAAACAAACAATCTTATCATAGGACTCTCATATAAATAGCAAGAAATCAGATTATATATGAAGTCTAAGGCATGCTTTATCCAATGCAAGAACTAAGATTTTAAAAATGAAAACATGAAGAGTGGAGCCTACCTTGTCCAAGGTGTTTCTTCTTAGAGAACCCAAGATAATATGATCCTTATTGCTTTGGAAGGGCTGATGATGCTTTGGAACGCAAGGGAATACTCCAGAAAACGAGAATAGGTTGCTGGAAAGAGTATATGGCTTGCTCAAGATGCTCTCTTAGATCAAGATTGCTAAATCAAGGTTTTCTAACCTCTTCTAATGGTTACCTTTGGGTGTCCTTATATAGGAAATTCTCAAAGGTAACCCCTTGAGAATACAAGGAGCCTCGTAAACGAAGAGCCTGGGAAGATTCCATGGCATATTCGTTGGCAGAGGTAACAGCCATGGGAGGTGGAAAGCTAGCAGCCAGCAGTCTGAGAAATGGCCACGCGCCAGCTTGGTGCGCTAGGTAGGTGTGCCAGCCTGGTGCTCCAGCTAGGCTGCTGCAGTGCTCTTGCTCGGTGCTCCAAACAGGTGCTCCACATTGGTGCTCTATCTTGGTGCTCTCCCCTACCTGTTTGGATTTCTAATTGGGCTGCGGGCCTGCTATAGGTTTGTGGTCGGTTTAGCTAATGGGATTAGGTTTGCCACATCCAAAGCAACATCTGGAAAGCTCATCTATGAGTCACCTCAAAATCGAGGTGTCTACAAACGCCCCATCGATGACCCGAACAACTAGGTCCAATGACCCAGGCTCAGCCTACACCGTCGGTGACCTGAACAACTACGCTCAAAAACCTAGGCTCAGCCTACACCGTCACGAGCTCCGTGACCCCAAAAACTAGGTATAAAAACCCAGGCTCTGCCTACACTGTCGGTGACCCGAACAACTAGGTATAAAAACCCAGGTTCAGCCTACATCGTCTCAAGCTCGGCAACCACATTATTAGTATTCCATTTCAAAACTCTCTTTAAACTTTCTTTTCAAACCATTTTCCATTTCATTCTTTTCGTTGTAAGACTCTATCTCCTTGCAACACTTGGCCCTCCACTGGGGTCCCAACTCAAGCCATGAGAACCATGCTTAAAATCATAAATTGGGTCTAATGCCCAAAACCACACAAAATCATCCTTTTCATTCATTTATGGGATTAAAACCCAAAACCATGCCCAAATCTATTTATTTAGGGTTCCACATTCCTCCATGTCATTACATGGGGAAAACATTATTAATATATCCTCAACATACCATTAAAACTATTTATCCTTCATTTAAATTCATATTTATGCATACCAAGGCAAAAACGGTAGACCGAATCTCCAGTTCGGCATACCAAAATTCCCAGTTTTGGTATACTAAACATCTTCGGTATACCGAAACCCCCTATTTCAGTCGACCAGAGGATTTCGATCTACCAAAACCTTGGATCTGGCTAAATCTGCCAGGATTTTGGCATACCGAATAAATTCGACATATCAAATTCCTCGCAGACAGGGCACACCCCTATTCCGGAAGGTGAAAAATCACCCAAGTGGGAGTCCCGATCAGGCATGCCAAACACCCATCATAAATCATCATTAAATCATGGTGTGTAGACCCTTAAGTCTACTTCAAAACCCCTCAAACCATTCCTGATTTCATCCACTACATAGATCATACGAAAATCACAAGGGGAAGGGGCACAAGAATAGCTACTATAGCCTTCAACCCCAAAATTGCATTTCCCCCTCAAAAACCAATCCTAACCGCATGATATCTATATTCTCATGCTATATATCACATTCCCATTTATTTCATGATTTTTCTACAATTTTTCATGCATTTACTCAATTTTCGTGCAATTAACCCATTGTCAATAAAACACTGGACGGAGGAAGGGAAAGGGGTCGCGTACCTAGCTCAGATGTCACATGCCACCTCTACCTGGCATGTGACAATCTCCCATGCTTCGATTGGAATACTTTAATGAAATTTCCGATAAAAGAGACACTCTTGGTGACGAGCTCTGGCTCCGACGCTTCGTCGTCCACTTCCTAGGAGAGTTGGTTTTTAGTCATGGAAGAATGACTGTGGGGATTGAGGTAGCAGAAATCGCCCTTGCCGTTCAACACTGATAGATCAATCTAGCTCCTGTCATTCTGGTAGATATATAGGGCATTGGATCGTTCACTACACCGATGCCGGCACTTCTATGGCTGTGGGGCTTTGGTATAAGTACCCGTATTTCTAGTATATGCTTTCCTTCCTGCATGCCATAGAATACTTCATATGATTTGAACTATCCCCAGGTTTGGTTGGCTACACATTTGGGAGTCGAGATTCTATGCCTACAGCGTTCTGCTTTCGAGAGATACTGTCGTAGCGAGCACTCTCGAACCATTACCTCTATTAAGGCAGCATATGAGATGTTGGAAAGCCTAACTGAGGACTGCATAACCTGGCGCATCTTTCCATCCACAGATGAATCTTTCGTTGTTTTCTTTAACGATGGGGACATGAGGCTGATCGTTCTGCCAAGATTCTCTAGAGGAATAGAATATCATACGATTCGCATGATGTGCCAATTCAGATACTACCAAGATTCATTCATCCAGAGTCCAATGCCAACTCGCTTTCAGTCCTACCCTTTGAGTTCAACAGCCATGATTGCTGAGCTATCTTGTTTGCATCAACACTGTATTCAGTCAGACCGCGTTGCCATGGCAAAGGGCTGTGGATATACGGCGGAGTACAAGGCTAAAATCTAGGAGACTTGGCCTATCAGCGAGTTCTTCCAGGGTCCACCTCTATTCCCTAATGTGGGAAACTCAAGGAGGACACGAACCAACATAGATGTGTAGCTATTCGGCTTTATTTCCTTTTGTACCCATGTCTGTTCTGAACTTGAATAAATTTTGGTCATGTACAACTACTCTTTAAAGCTGAAATTCCATTAATATAATGCATCTTGCATGGTGGCCTTGCCCTACGCCATTGGGTTGGTCTCTTAGAGAGCTGATTGAGTATCGAACCCTCAATGTTGTGTCAAAGAGAGCTTATCAAGTGTCAACTTGCTCATGAAGGCTCCAGAATAATCTTGTTTACTTGCAAGAGTACTTGAAGAGACTATTTAGATCCCCTTCCTTGATTTGCACACTTTCGAGAGCAGCCTGTTTATACTCAGTAGGTAGCTGACATACCCTTGGTTTAGGCATTGGAAGTTGTGACCAATTAGAGCAACTGACTTGCCCCTGGTCAAAGTATTGGCTCAGTGTGTCTAACCATAAGGTAGCTAAAATGTCGTTGGTTCAACATTAATGGCCTTAACCAATAATAGCAGCTTACATGCCCCTGGTTTAGACAATACCCTTCTGATCCTCTTAAGCCGAAAGCAGCTAATGTGCCCCTAGGTAAATGGACCAGATTAGCCTTTGCGACATTTTAGAATGATATTTATGGGAAGAATGTATCAATGATGAATGATTTGTGGGATCTTATTAGCACCCTCAGCATTGGAATGCTTATCGCCATGTATATAAGGGAGTGGTAGCTCCAATCCTCATGAGACTCTATCTAAGCCCCTAGTTTTTTAGGTGTCTCTCTGGAAATGTGATATTGTGTCTTGGGCTCCATTTCAAACCCTATAGGACCATACCCCTACATTTTTTAGTTTATTTTCTTTATTCTTTCTCCCTTATAGGTGTATGGGTTTACCATATCCCTAGCTTGGATGTCATAGGTACCTAGTATATTGGTGGGGAGTTGCTATTGTTTAAAGGGTTGGCTAGGCCATCTTGGAATACGCTTTCCAGGTATTCACTCTGACTCCTCTCCAAGATAATTTGTAGGGATAATGCTACCTGACACACCTCTCTCTTTAGGGCTGACTTCTATCTGTAACTTCTGTCTTCTAATTTCTTTTGTCCTTTCAAAGATATATTTTTATTTTATGTCACACTCTCATTCTCACCCCTAACATTTTATCTCCCTCTCGGAGGTGTCTGTTCCTCGAGAGGCTTGGATACTTCGCCCAATTCACAACAGAAGGTGGCTCCCTCACTCTCTAGGTTACCTGGATAGTGTTTCCAACACTAGCAAGCTTATTCTGCTTATCATCACCAGACTATGATCCATGCATAGGATGATGATGATGACTATTTGCCTATAGATGTGTGTCGCGTAAGAGTTACTTAAGCATGCTTTAAGATGCAAGGATACATGGATGTAGGCAACATCGACATGAATGCATGCATGCATGATGGAAAAGGACAATGTCGCAAAGCGAGGACATGAGGTTTGTGATTACTGATAGTACTTCTTTAGGTAACATGAGTTAACTAGCTCTGATTGTTTGATATGATCCATGTCCTCCATGATTAGTGCTCCTCTAGAGAAGACCTGTTTGACAACAAACAGTCTTCGCCAATTAGGCCTGAATTTGCCACAACCATCAGGGAGATGTATTGCTTGCAAGTTCAGGTCGCCTGGCAAAAATTTCTAGGTCAAACTTTCTTTTGATAGGATTTGGCCATCCATTTCTAATAATGTAGACACCCCGATTTTGAGGTAACCCAGAGTTGAGTTATCTGCATGTTGCTTTGGATGTGATCAACTAAACCCCAAACCCTTAAACCATACTCGGAGCCTGTAGCAAGCCAGAAGCCCAACTAGCAAAATCTGTGAGCTGGGTTGGCGCACCAAGTAGGCACACCAAGAAGGCGCACCAACCAGGCACACCAACCAGGCGCACGTCACTAGCACACCAAGCAGGCGCCCAGCCACTTCGCAGGCTGTGGTTGCAGACCTTCCATCTTCCAAGGCTGTTACCTTGCAAACAAATGTGCCAAGGAATATTCGAGGCTTTTCGTTTGCAAGGCCCTTCATTTTTCATGAGTTACCCTTTGTTAGATCCCTATAAAAGGACCTCCATAGCAACCATTTGAAGAACAACTTTCTTGGGAGAGAATTCCTGTGCTGAAATCTGAGAAACAGATCTGCACTGAGCAAACTTTTTGCATGAATTCCTCCATCCACCCAGCAATCTATACTCGTGTTTTGGAGATTTTCCTTGCATCCTGAAGCACCCTTGGTCCTTCCAAAGCAACAAAGATCTTTTCATTTCTTATATTTCAAGAAGGAAACATCATAAGAGGTAGGCTTTCTACCTCCTCCTTTTCCTTTGAGTGTAATCTTAGAAATGAGATATAACATGCTTAAAATCC
>JAMKQA010015126.1:0-30219 GCA_024699735.1 Posidonia australis
GTGCGCCACCTTGGTGCGCCACATTGGTGCGCCCAGCTACCTCACAGATTTCTGGGTTCTGGCTTGCTAATAGGCTTGGGGCTAGGTTTAAAGGGGCTGATCACATCCAAAGCAACATACGGATTCTCATTCCTGGGTTACCTCAAAATCGGGGTGTCTACAGGCATGTAGTAGGAGCTCAAGGAAATGATGCGTGGGATCGTCCAGTCCCTCAAAGGAGGCAACAAGGATAGGGCCAAGGGAGACTCCTGGATATCGTAGTTTCGTCGACTGAGCACACCAACCTTCGAAGGTTGTGGCAAGCTAGAGGAAAGCGAGTGTGATTCCTGGAGGTAGAGAAAATCCTGGAAGAAATGGAATGTCTGGCAGAAAAGTGGGTATGGCTCGCAACGTTCCAGCTCAAAGGTGATGCCGATCAGTGGTGGAGGTCCATGCGTTGGACAAAGTTTCCTAAGTGTGACTTGCTGATGATCTCCTGGGAAGAGTTCCGGGAGTTGTTTTATGAGAAGTATTTTCCAAAATATGAGAGGGATCGACTAGATAGAGAATTCTGGAACCTGAAGCAAGGAGGCATGACGGTGGCAGAGTATGAGGCCACCTTTTCTCAGTTGGAGCAGTTCGCGCAAACCTTTGACACAGAGAAGCACCAAGCTAAGAGATTCATAGAAGGATTGAATCCAGCCCTCAGATCTAGAGACCTAGGTTTCTGATGCCACACCTTAACAGGCACAATCGAGCTAGCAACCCGATATAATGATGAGCGTCGACTGTTCTTGGAAGAATATCCCAAAGTCAAAGGGAAATTGTCTACTTCATGATCCTCAGTTTCCAAGGTGGCAAGTGCTGGAAGTTCTGGGAGCTTCAGAAAGAAAAGGAGGAGCTCTCTGACTTTGAGGGGCGTAGTGTTGCTGGAGGTGTTGGTTACAGTCAGGCAGGCTCAAACAATGATCCAGATAAGAGGACTTTCTATAGTTGTGGTCGGCCAGGACATATGGTAGCACAGTGTATACGTCCGAAGTTGAATATGGACAACATAAAGTGTTACAACTATGGAAAGACCAGTCACTTCCAGAAGAACTACCCTAATCCCCCAAAGGCAGCTGGAGATGCACCCCATCAGCCGACTAAGGGGAGAGTGTTTGCCATCTTTGCTTCAGATGCCAGTTCCTCAGGAGATATCGTAGAGGATAAAGAGCAGTGATGTTATTGTAATAAGAACCTTTAAGATGATATTGTAACCAGAACTAATTCAGTAGTAATGACTATGGTTATGATGTATGTTGTTAGGTTCTTTTTTTGTGACCGACCATATGGCTCGAGTTTTATTTGATTCAAGGAGCTCATTCTCCTTCATCGCTAAGTCTTTAGTGGCCGAGATTGGAGAATTGCTAGCTAAGTTGGCTTTCCAGCTTGATGTAGTAACCCCTTTGGGAGAGCATAGCTTAGCATGGATGTACCTGGGATCAGTGGATGTCAAGGTAGGGGACAAAGACTTTAGGGCCAGTCTGATTGTGAAGGAGATGCAGGAATATGATATCATATTGGGAATGGACTGGTTGGCACAACACTCAGCAGTGATAGACTGTGCAAAGAAGAGATTTTTGGCAGAATGTTCGGGTCAGGGATGGTGTATGGTGCAAGGAACCAGGCCAAGCGAGCCAAGAGAAGTGATATCAGTGCTCAAGGCCTATCGCCGGCTAGCAAAGGGCAGCGTAGGCTACCTTGCCTATGTAATAGCCTCCTCATCACTAGTGTTAGAGGTACAGGATATACCGATTGTGTAAGAGTACCCCAAGGTCTTTCCCAAGGAGTTACCCAGAATGCCATCATAGCGGGAAGTGGAGTTCTTAATTGATCTCGTGTCGGGGTCAGGTCCTATCTTGAAGACCCCATATCGAATGGCACTTGTTGAATTGAGAGAGCTCCAGAATCAGTTGCAAGAACTACTGGATAAGGGATTCATCCGTCTACGTGTATCACCCTAGGGAGTGCCAGTGCTATTTGTCAAGAAGAAGGATGGTTCACTCCAGTTATGCATTAAATATTGGATACTGAATCAGATTACCGTGAAAAACAAGTATCTGCTGCCCAGGATTGATGATCTGTTTGACCAGTTACAAGGGGCCTCTATATTCTTGAAGATAGACTTTAGATCAGGGTATCACAAGCTATGGATCTGGGAATTTGATGTGCAGAAGACTACCTTTCGGACCTGGTATGGCCATTATGAGTTTCTAGTCATGCCATTCGGATTAATGAATGCACCGGCTGCTTTCATGAACCTGATGAACAGAGTATTCATGCCCTACTTGGACTAGTTTGTGGTGGTGTTCATGGATGGCATGCTGGTGTATACTCTCCTGATGTACAAACCCACCAGGTGCACTTGAGGATGGTGCTAGAGATACTGAGGCAACACCAACTCTACGCCAAATTCTCCAAGTGCAAGTTCTGGCTGGAAGAAGTGGCCTTTCTTGATCACATCATCTCTGGAGCAAGCATCAAAGTGGATCTAGTCAAGGTGGAAGCAGTTAACAATTGGGCCAGACCTAAGAACATCACTAGGGTCAGACGTTTCTTGGGTTTGGTTGGGTATTGTCAGATATTCATCCAAGACTTCTTCAAGATAGCTACACCCTTGACCAGATTGACTCAGAAGGAAGTTTCCTTTGTGTTGGACTAGCGATGCGAGGAGAGTTTCCTTGAGTTGAAGGCCCAATTGGTTACGTCTCCAAAATTGACTTTACCTTCTGGAAGTGGTGGTTTTACAGTTTATAGTGATGCTTGTGGGACCGATTTAGGGTGTGTCCTGATGCAGCATGGGAGGGTGGTGGCGTATGCAGTACACCAACTGAAGGACCATGAAAAGAATTATCCCACCCATGACTTGGAGATGGCTGTAGTAGTTTTTGCCTTGAAGATCTAGAGGCACTACCTATATGGTGAACAGTTTGAGGTATTCATAGATCACCACAATCTGAAGTACATCTCACGTAGAAAGACCTAAATTTGAGGCAAAGGAAATGGGTGGAATACCTCAAAGATTATGACTTCAGCCTGTCATATCACCCAAGAAAGGCGAATGTGGTCGTTGATGGTCTGAGTAGATGCACTCATGTCATGGCCAGCTTAATGATCAAGGAATGGCATCTGCTAGAAGGATTGGTCAAGTGCAGACCACGAAGACAGTCACAAGGACCTATCAGAACCTAGATGGCTAATCTATCTATTCACTCGAGGCTATTGGAGGTAGTTGTGGCAGCTCAGCAATTGGACCCATTTGGGGGAATATCTGGTAGAAATTGGAGGCAGGAGAGGCACCTCATTTCTCAGTCGGTGTAGACGATAAGCTGAGGTATGACCAATGACTGTACATTCCTCAGGTGGAGGAAGTGAAATAGAGACTACTTGACGAGGCCCGCCGATCCAGATATACCATTCATCAAGGAAGCACCAAAATGTACAAGGACTTGAAAAGAAATTTCTAGTGGCCTAGGATGAAAAGAGAAATTGTTGAGCACATGGCAAAGTGTGTGACCTACTAGATAGTGAAAATCGAGCACCGAAAGCCCAAAGGAACTCTACAATATCTAGACATTCCAGTAAGGAAGTGGGAGCAGGTATCAATAGATTTCATGACGGGATTACCCCAGACCAGGAGAAAGAATGATATAGTATGGGTAATCATCGATCAGCTCACCAAATCAGCGCACTTCCTACCCATGAGAGTAAATCTTCCATTGGCATAGCTAGTAGAACTGTATGTGTCTGAGATAGTGTGGTTGCACGACGTCCCAATCTCGATTGTATCTGATAAAGACACCCGATTCACTTCAAGATTCTAGAGGGCGTTGCAAGAACCGTTTGGCACAGTGTTAAACATCAGCATCGCCTTTCACCTGTAGACTGATGGTCAAATCAAGAGGACAATTCAGACACTAGAAGACATGCTGAGGGCCTATGTCATGGACTTTGGAGGAAGCTAGGAAGATCATCTGCCATTAATCGAGTTCGCCTACAACAACAACTATCATTCTAGCATAGGGATGGCTCCCTATGAGGCTTTGTACGAAAGACCATGTAGGACTCCCAGCTATTGGAGTGAGGTAGGCGAACATCAGCTTGTGGGGCCAGAGATGTGTAGCAATACAAAGAAAAGGTGGACTTGATTAGGAAGAGACTAGTAGCTGCACAGAGCCACTAGAAGAGCTATGCTGACAGAAGGCACTGACCTTTGGAATTCGAAGTAGGAGACTTCATGTTCCTAAAGGTATCATCGACCAAGGGAGTGGCAAGATTTGGACGCCGAGGGAAATTGAGTCTGCATTATGTCGAACCTTACCGGATCTCTAGGAGGATTGGTGAGGTGGCATACAAGTTGGACTTGCCTTCAGAACTCTCTGGCGTCCATAGCGTCTTCCATGTGTCGATGTTGAGGAAATGTTTGGTAGACGTGTCCCAGATCATACCCCTACAGCCAGAGGAGCTATAAGGAGAGCTGTCACTAGTTGAGGATGCTGTTCAGATACTGGATAGGAAAGAGCACTTTTTCAGGAACAAGGTCATTCCTCTGGTATTGGTGCAGTGGCAATACCATGGTACCGAAGAAGCTACTTAGGAGCGTGAAGATGATGTACGGATGCATTACCCCCATTTATTTTGTTAGGAGCGAATTTCAAGGATGAAATTCTTTTAAGAGGATAGGATGTAACATCCTGGAATTTAGAAAAGATGTAATTAAGAAATACCATGTAATTCTAGGATTAATTATTAATAGATGATCATGTTGGGTGTGGCAACCTTGTGTAAGTGGTGTGATTGTCCTATGGTGTTAGCTGGTGGTTTGGTTAACTCAATTCAGGGTAGTCTAGGCACATGTCTTAGGCACACATGATTGGCACACAATCCTGGTGCACCTTTGTGGCGCACCAAATCGACGCATGTTGGTGGCACAGTATGGTGTAATAGTATGCACAGTGAATGGCGCCAAAGCCCATGCTGGCTATAGCCTACATTTCCTCTCCTTGGCAATGACGCTGCACCTCCATACCCTGCACCCTCTGATCCCTCGCCATGCCTTAGTGCCGATGAAATCTTCCAGTTGCGTCGCGCCATGCCTTGCTCAGAGGATGGTCAATGGTGTCACCAATGAAGACGACGATGACCAAGGGCCTATAAATAGAGAAGGTGAGGCAAGGGGGAGGCATTGAGCAATGAGGCCAGAGAGAGAGAGAGAGAGTTCGGGGGCTTGAGGAGAGGGGAGGAAGAAAGTGCTGGAAGAGAGAGTCATCGTCGGAGAAAAAGAGAGGTTTCCGGCCAACAACTGAGTACACATCATCCTCCCTTTTTCTTTCAAAAATTCAGTTTACATCATGATAAAATGGTAGATTAGCATGTAATTAGTGGATAGTAATCTCCTTGTGAATTTATTAGGATTTATCGAGGATTTTTGGTGTTTTTGCAGTAGTTGTTGTTACAGTGCCTTTTTAACGACCTCTTCAGCTTTGCGATTTTCTATCCTAAGATTTACAAATCAGATCTTTATGAAATTTGTGCCAAATGGTAGAAGACTTAGTGCTTAGTGTTTCCATGTATTTTTTACAATTTTGCGGAGGCCGAAAGAGGGCCCGTTTAAAGCTCCCACCTTTGGCGATTTTCGACGGTAGCTCTCTGAGCTGTTGCTCTAAATTTTCTGCTTAGGATGCACCCAAGTGGCGCACCATGGTGACTCACCCTTGTGGCACACCATGGTCACTCACTTGGGTGGCGCACCATGGTGGTGCACTTGCGTGCAGTCAGTTTTGGAAATTGATTTAATTGGTAAGTTTTGACTCGTGGAAATGATTTTTGTAATGAAAATGTTCCCAAAATATATTTTGAAAAGGGAATGCATGTTTTCAAAAGTTTTTCCGAGGTTTTGGGTCAGATCCACAAGGCAGTAGGGGCATAGCCGATGAGGGTATGAGACCTCTGTAAAATCGGCATGTACCCTGTGACATGGATGCCAGCGATTGGTATGGGTGAAAAAGACCGTGGCTCTTTGAGGTACTATAGGGCCCAAGTGAAAGAGACTAGTCCACCCTCTGTACCTAGTGCAGGCTGGGCCATGGGTTGTAAGTCTCTAGGTGTCCAAGCACACAAGGGCATTGTGAGGATGCACCCCGTGTGTGTGTTTGTGACCTATGTGGTCATGATACCGTGAGGCCTGTGTGGCCGAGGCAAGTGGACTCCTGTGTGGGGTGGTTCACCACGACAGTGTAGTCGGGTCGAGGTTGGTGCCTTACCAACTACTTGTGGCTAGGTCAGTCACTTGTGGCCAAGGTGGCACAATGGGTTTTAGACAGACTGTGTGAGCTTGGTTTTAAGCTAGAACTAGCGCGTGAGTTTCTCTTATGGTTTTCGACAGGTTCTAATCTAGATTTGTGGTTTTAGCTAGTTCCAACCAAGATTTGGATAAAATTGTGATGTGTGCTGTTTTAGGATGGCTGCTAGTTGAGTTTCGGCTTTTCATGAAATGCATAAAATGATTTGAAAAGATGCATGAAATTCCAAAAGAAACAAAAAGAATATTTGAAAACATGACTATGCAATGTTTTGAAAAGTATTTGTGATTGTGAAAATAGCATAGCTTTACGTGTGTTTTGTTTTTTTTTGGTGGGCGTGTGCTGGGTGACATTAGGTCACTCACGCGTTTTATGTTTTGATTTTCAGGTGTAGATATTAGTACAGTCTGGTACTATGCATATAGTGGAGCCACTAGCTACACACGAGGTTCTGGGTAGTTACTTTGCTGTTTAAGTTATTTATTTACTTTATTTTAGTTTAATTCTATTAATTAGTTAAATGGGTAGTACTAATGCTAATTTGTGACGCACCAAAGTGTTATGCTTTGCATCATCCATACATAGTTTGGTTTAAAAAGAAAGGGAAATCGAAGGGGACATGTACTCAATTGAGGTCTTTGGCAAATCCTCGCACTATCTAGCAAGCTTACCACAACTACTGCCATCTCTCGAGCTTGTTTGAACTCCGACAAGTCTTTTTTCCTCGGTAGCCACCTCTCTTCGGCCCTTGGCCCTCTCTCCCTCTCTTCCTTCTTTCTCTAGTTTCTCCGCTCTCACTCTCTTTCTCTAGCTCCCTCTCTCCCCTGGTTTGCCACCACTGACACCATCTCACCCTCCCCTTTAAGGCTACCATTTACTTGTCGTTGTTCAACAACGACAACTACCAAAGTTATTAGCGAATTAGAGATTCATCATGGTGAAAGGCTACAGGCGTCATGGCATGCATAGTGAATGGTGGTGCGTGTTGTGCAACACTATGTAGAGCTGACTTCTCCTGTTCTGGTCCCACACCCACACGTGGGTTGCAAAACACCAAGATACCACACAGTGAGGGAATTACCAGAGATAATTATTGGCACGAAAGAGGGATTGCCACATAGATCAACATTAATTCACAAATTATCCAAATTACAACAAATAATAATACATTATTCTAGATAATCGGTCTACCGATCTATGAAGCCAAACGACAATTAGGTCGAACTGGGCACAAATGTTACATCCTACCCCCTTTAAATAAAATTTATTCCTCAAAATTCACTTCTAATAGAACAAGTGAGGGTACTGCCTCTGAACATCCTCCTCATGCTCTCAAGTGACTTCCTCAAAGCCTTGGTGGTGCCACTAAACCAGTACTAGGGGAATGGTCTTGTTCTTGAGGATTTGTTCCTTCCAGTATAAGATCTACACAGCATTCTCTACAACTGACAAGTCCTCTTGTACTCCTCTGGCTACACCAGTATCACTTGGGACACGTCAGTCAAGCACTTTCTCTGCATAAACACGTGGAAGATGCTATGCACACTCGATAGCTCAGGAGGCAAATCTAACTTGTACGCCATCTCACCAACCATTTTGGAGATCTGGTATGGCCCAATGCAGTGAGGGCTTAGCTTGTCTTGTTTCCTAAACCTCACTATGCCTTTGGTTGGTGACACTTTCAGGAAAACGAAGTCTCCTACCTCGAATTCCAAGGGTCTTCACATCTTGTCTGTATAGCTCTTCTGTTGGCTTTGTGCAGCTAGCAGCCTTCAAATCAGATCTACCTTACCTTCATACTGTTGCACAATCTCTGGGCCCACAAGCTACCTCTCCCCTACCTTGCTCCAACAAATGGGAGTCTTGCACGGTCTACCATACAGTGCCTCATATGGAGCCATCCCAACGCTGGAGTGATAACTATTATTGTAGACGAACTCAACCAGCAACAGATGTTCTTCCCAACTACCTCCAAAGTCCAATACACAGGCTCGCAGCATATCTTCCAGTGTTTGGATTATCCTTTCTGTCTAACCGTTTGAGTGGGGGTGAAAAGCATTGTTGAAGTTCAACACTGTCCCAAAGGCCTCCTACAGTGCACCCCAGAACCTCAAGGTGAATCGAGTGTCTTTGTCAGACACGATTGACATTGGAACTCTATGTAGTCAGACTATCTCTATCACATACAGCTCAACCAATTGTGATAGGGGAAGATTCACCCTCATCGACAAAAAATGTGTGTATTTGGTGAGCTGGTCGACGATCACCCATATAGGATCATTCTTGCTTCTCATCTTGGGTAATCTCATTACACAATCCATTGACACATGCTCCCATTTCAAAATTGGGATATCTAGAGGTTGTAGAGTCCCTCTGAGTTTTAGATGCTCAATCTTTACCATCTGGAAAGTAGCACACCACACCACATACTCAGCAATCTCCCTTTTCATCTCAAGCCACTAGAAGTTCCACTTGAGGTCCTTGTACATCTTGGTGCTTCCTGGATGGATAGTGTATCTTGACTTGTGGGCTTCCTCAAGCAGTCGCTGTTTGACCTCTTCCACCTAAGGTACATACAACCGTAGGTCATATCTAAGCCCTCCGTCCACACCAACTGAGAAATGAGGTGCCTCTCCTGCCTCCAACTTCTACCATGTGACCTGCACAAATGGGTCCAACTACTGAGCTACTACAATAGCCTCCACTATTCTCGAATGAACAGATAACCTTGCCACCAAAGTCCTAACAGATCCCTGAGACTGCCTCTGTGGTCTACACTTGACCAACCCTTGTAACAAGTGCCATTCCTTGATCATCAGGCTGGCCATGATATGTACGTGCCTACTCAACGCATATGCAACCACATTAGCCTTTCTTGGGTGGTATGACATGCTAAAATCATAATCTTTGAGGTACTCCACTCATCTTCTCTATTTCAAGTTCATATCCTTCTACATGAAGATGTATTTCAGACTCAGATGGTCTGTAAATACTTCAAACTATTCACAATACAGGTAGTGCCTCCAAATGTTCAAGGGAAACACCATTGCAGCCATCTCGAGGTCTTAGGTGAGATAATTCTTTTCATGATCTTTTAACTAGCGTGAGGCATACACCACTACTTTCCCATACTGCATCAGGATGCACCCCAACGCAGTCCCATAGGCATCACTGTAGATAGTAAAACCACCATTTTCGGATGGCAAAGTCAAAACTGAAGCTATGACCAAATGAACTTTCAATTCATCTGAGACACCTGGGCCTGATTATCTATTTTTAATTGTAAACTATGTAATTAATTGTAATATTGTATAAGTGGTTTATTAATGGATAATCGGTTGTTCTTTGTGTGTGTAGAGCGTTGTTGGCTTTCTGTGCACCTTTTTGTGTTGTAGGACCAATGTGGAGTCCGGTCAGAGGATGCATAGTCACCTCAGTTTGCGTGTTCGTCTTTTTCCTTTTTTTCTTTCCTTTTACTCTCTCTCCCTTGTGAACCCTCATCTTCTTCTTTTCCTTTCTTCTTCTCTCGCCAACCTGGGCCACCACAAAAGACCCGTGCCATCCCATTCCCTCCGACGTGAGGGTGATGGGGTCGGTGGTCGGTGTGATGCGGGGAGGATGAGGAGATAAAGAGGGAGGAGGAAGTGGAGGGGAGGCAAGCCAAGAGAAAGAGGGAGAGGAGTGGCGCGCAACTAGAGGAGTGAAGCCCAGGAGGCTTGAGTCATGTGTGCCGCTGTCGTTGGTCACTGAGGCTGCATTGGAGGCCGGGGAGACGTGAGGAGGTCGCTGGAGTGCCGCGAGAGGTACGCGACCCTTCTCTCTCTCTTGTTTTGCAATTTGAGTTTAATGGCCCTAATGAATGGAAATGAGCATTCAAACATGATAAATCATGGAAAAATGATAGAAACGTGTGGAATGGGATGTATGATGTGTTTATGTAGAAATCATGTGGTTAGGACGAATTTTTGTGAATTTATACGAGTTTTTGGGTATACATGCTACAATGCTCATGGATGAGCTCCATGTCCTTATGATTTTCGTGTGAATAGCATGATGAATGAATTTGTGAATAGTTTGAGGAGTTTTGAAGTAGACTTAGTGGTCTACACCTCACGTTTTATTCAATATTTATGAGGTGTGTTTGTTGTGTCCGCCAGAGGTCCCAATTCTGGCGAGCAGATGGGTTGGAAAGAGGGGACGTTTGCTGAAATCGGGGATTTCGGTATGCCGAATTGGGTTCGGCATACCATTTTCCTATCAATATTCGACCAAACCAAATGAATTTAGATGATTGAAGGATTTTGGTCGATCAAATCAGGAGATTTCGGTCGATCGATTTCCAGATCGGCATGCTGAATTTGGCCCATAGCCCATATGAATGAATGTGTATGATAAATGAAAATAAATAGTTTTGAATAGATAATGGACATGTAGTAATAATGTTTTCCTCATGTAAATATCATGGACAAATATGAAATCCAAATAAATGAATTTGAGTATGGTTTTGGGCTTTAGGCCCAAAAAATGAAAGGAATTAATAAATGTATGTGGTTTGATGTGATTTTTGGGCATGAGATCCAATAATAAATATGAATGCCTGGTTTTTGTATGATGTTGAGTCTGGGACCCAATGAAGGGTCATGTTTGGTTTGGGAATGATTCCCTACAAAGAAAAGAGAATGAGTAATGGTTTTAAAAAGAAAACACAAGAGTTTTGAAAAAGAAAATAATAATCTATTTTGGAGCCATGGGAGTTGGTGTCGACAATGTGATAGGAGAATAATACTCTAATAAAACCAATTGTCAAATACGACCATGGTTGCCAGTGTAGGACCAAAAGTGGATGGTGTCGACAAATTGTTAAAATATCGATTGTCAGATACGACCGTAGTTACCAAAGTTTGTTACAGTGCAAGCTGGACCTAGGATTTGAGACATAGGTGTCCGGATCACCGACAGTGTAGGCTAAGCTTGGGTATATGAACCTAGATGTTTGGGTCACTAATGAGACGTCAGAAAAAGACGTCTCCTCATGCATATGAAAAGAAATTGAGGTTGGTTGGCCGGGGCGGTGTCCTCCCACACGGGAAACTTCACCCCGGTAGTGCAGGGAGGTAAGGGAAATGGTGTCCTCACCTACTACTTGTGAGCCTGGTTATCCCTGATCAAGGTAACACCAATAAGAAAAGTGGAAATTAAAGGTGTGGTTTTGGCTAGGATTAGGCTTGTGTTTGGTCTTTAAATCCTAGCAATAAATGAGAATTGTGTTTTTAACTAGTTGCCAGCCAATGTTTATGGTTTTGCTTTGAACCCAATGAGGCCTTGTGTTTTAGGCTGGATCTGGTCGAGAATATGGATTTTCTCGAAATGCATAACAAATTTGAAAATGCATGAAATTAAGAAAAAAGGATAATGTTTTGAAAAAGCATGGTTTTGGAAAGAAATTCCAAACATTGAAAAAGAGAATGTGAGCTTTTGAAAAAGGTATGTTTTGGATAGAGATTCCAAGTGTTTTAAAAGAAAAGAGAAATGATGTTTTGAAATGGACTTTGAAAGAAAACCATGTTTTGTAAATCAAAAGTTGTGTTTTTGTGGTTTTGTCGAGCTTTTTGTTGTGTGTGTGGGGCGTGTACTGGGTAACTTAGATGTCACTCATGTGTACTTTGTTTGGTTTTCAGATGCAGGTAGGGATGCAGTCTAGTCCCGATGCCCGAGTTTGGAGCCACTAATCGCACATTGTTCTTGAAGGTGAGCCTTAGTTAGTTACAATTGTTTAATTATTGTTGTAATTGTGATTGCTTGTGATACTATGATCTAGGTAGCGTATGCGGGTTTGGGGCATTACACCATCGAAGCTCTCCTCTGATTATCAATCCCATGCAAAGGGAACTTCCTTTCAGGTTAGTCTGGTCAAGGGGGCTAGAATCTTTGAAAAGTCTTGGATAAACCTCTAGTAATATCCTTCTAAACTAAGGAAGCTTCTAATCTCTGTCATGTGCTTTGGTCTGGTCCAACTGTTAACAGCTTCTACCTTAGCTCGTTCAACCTTAATACCTTCCCAGAGACGATGTGTCTGAGGCCACTTCTTCCAACCAAAACTCGCACTTTGAGAATTTTGCATAAAGTTGGTGTTGCCTTAGTGTCTCTAACACGATCGTCAACTGCATCTAGTGGATTGCTACATTCGGAGAATACACTAGTATGTCTGTAACGCCTAGATCCTGGGTATGTAATCAAGATCACAGTATCATAAGCAAAATTACACTAATTACAACAATAATTAAATAACTGTAACTAAGGCTCACCTCTAGGAAACGATGTGCGATTAGAAGCTCCTACTCTAGCACTGGAACTCGACTACACCCAACCTACACCTGAAAACCAACCAAAGCACGCATAAGTGACATCTAAGTCACCAAGTACGCGTCCCAAACACACATACAACAAAATCCAGAAAAATGACTAAAAACACAGCTTTTAATTTATAAAACTTGGTTTTCTTTTGAAAATTCGATTGAAAACATCATTTCCTTCCCTTTAAAATAATTTGGGAATCCATTCCCAGAACCACATTCTCTTTTCTTTCAAAGCATTTGAAATCAGTTCCAAAACATGTCTTTTCTGAAAACTCAATTTTCTTTCTCGTTATACATTTTTAAAACCATTCTCATATCTTGAGAAAATCATATTCTCAACCAGGTCCAACCTAAAACTCAATGCCTCTCAAGGCTCAAAACAAAAACCACAACATGGGCTGGTAGCTGGTTAAAAAACCATTCTTATTTAATTCTAGGATTTTAGGACCAATCACAAGTCAAAGCCTAACCAAACCACATTTCTTTCATTTTCATGAAACCACACACTTTTCTTATTCATTTCCACTTTTCTTTATTGATGTTACCTTGATCAGGGGTAACTAGGCACACAAGTAGTAGGTGAGGATACCATTTCCCCTACTTTCCTGCACTACCGTGGTGAAATTTCCCATGCGAGATGACACTGCCTCGGCCAATCGGCCTCAATTTCATTTCATATGCATGGGGATACGCCTTTATCTGACCTCCCATCGGTGACTGGAACCCCTAGGTTCACATACCCAGGCTCAACCTATACCGTCGGTGACCTAGACACCTAGGTCTCATATTCCTAGGCCCAGCCTACACCGTCTCAAGCTCGGTGACCCGAACACCCAAGTGCACATACCTAGGCTTAGCCTACATTGTCTCAAGCTTGGCAACCACGTTCGTATCTGACAATTGATGTCTTATCAATTTGTCGACACCAACCCTTGTGATTCCATAACACATTATTAGCGTTCATTTTCAAAACTCTTAAATTCTCCTTTCAAAACCATTTCCATTGCATTCTTTTCATTGTAGGAATCTATCCATGCAACACAAGACCCTCTACTAGGGTCCCAACTCACATCCATGAAAACCATGCTTAAAAAAACATAAATTGGGTCTCATGCCCAAAACATTACTCAAAACCACGTATTTAATCACTTTCTTTCATTTTTTGGGCTTCAAGCCCAAAACCATGTCCAAATGCATTTATTTGGATTCCATGTTTCTCCATTTTATTTGCATGGGGAAAACACCATTAACATGCTCATTGTCCATTTAAAACCTTTTATTTCTATTTTTTATTCACATTTATATATATCAAGGCCAAGGCAAAATCGATAGACTGAAAACCAGGTTCGGTATGCCGAAAATCCCTAGTTCGGTACATTGAACATCTTCAGTACACTGAAACTCCCTGTTTCGGTCGACCGAGTGATTTTGGTCTACCAAAATTAGGTATTCTGGCTTAATCTGACAGGAATTCAGCATGAATTGCCAGTGTCCAGAACACCTCCCCTGTTTACGAACCCATAGTTCGTCGGAAATGGGAGCCACCAGCAGACCCCTCAAACATGCATCATAAATCATGGATAAATCACGGGGTGTAGACCCTTGAGTCTACTTCAAATCCCCTCAAACCATTCATGAATCTAATCATCATGCAATCCATACGAACATCATAAAGGCATGGAGCTCGTTTTGAAACACTGTAGCATGCATACTAAAAGCTTGCATAATTCCACAAAAAATCATCCTAACCTCATGATCTCTACACAAACACATCATGCATCTCATTCCACACCTATCTATCAATTTTCCATGATTTATCATGTTTTATACATAATTATCATACATTTTTCTCATCAAGCTAATAAGGTGGAAAGAAAGGGGAAGAAGGGGTCGTGTACCTCAAATGGCACTCCAGCGACCTCCTTGCATTCCGGTGCAACCAGGTGACCCACAGTGGTGACGCACATGGCTCAGCTCTTCCTCCTCTCCCTTTGGTTCCTTGGTTTGTCTTCTCTCCTTTTCCTCCTCCACCGCTCGATTCCCTCTTCTGCCACTGTCCTCCTTCCCTTTTTATCTCCTTCTCCTCCCCGCATCATGCTAGCCACGGACCCTGCCACCCTTGTGTCGGAGGGGACAGGACGGCACGAGTGTTTCTGTGGTGGCACGGGTCGGAGCGAAGAAGGAGAAAGAAGACGAAGATGGTGAGAGCTCGTGAGGAAGAGAGAGAAAAAGAAAGAAGAAAAGGAAAAAAGATGGGCACGCAAATTGAAGCGACTGTGCATCCTCAAACTGGACTCCACATTGGTCCCATATAACAAACTGGTGCACAGAAGGTCAACCAAACCCTCACACTCACAAGAAACAACAGATTATCCATTAATAAACCATTTATACAATATAACAATTAATTACATGGTTTACAATTAAAATGGATAATCAGGCCTTGGTGTCACAATGCCATCCACAAATAAAATGATGAACTTGTCCAGGTAGGGCCTGAATACTCAATTCATCAAGTCCATAAAAGCTGCTGGTGCATTACTTAGCCCAAACAACATAACTAGGAACTCGTAATGGCCATACCAAGTCCAGAAAGCCATCTTGTGTATATCTATCTCCCGAATCCTAAGCTGATGGTACCCAGATCTCAGGTCTATCTTGGAGAAATTTGATGCTCCTTACAATTGGTCAAACAGGTCATCTATCTTGGGCAACAGATACTTGCTCTTGATTGTGATTTGATTCAACATCTGATAGTCTATGCATAACTTGAGTGAATCGTCCTTCTTCTTGACAAACAATACTGGTGCTCCCTAGGGTGATACACTTAGACGGATGAATCCTTTGTGCAGTAATTCTTGAAATTGAGTCTGGAGCTCTCTTAGTTCAATGGGTGCCATCCTATATGGGGCCATCGAAATGGAACCCGATCCCAACACCAGATCAAATAGAAATTCCACTTCTCTATGTGGCTGCATACCAAGCAACTCCTTTGGGAAGACATCGGGGTACTCTTGATGAATTGGTATATCTTGTATCCCTAAATTGGCGAGGAGGATACTGTCACACAAGCCAGGTAGCCCATACATCCTTTTGATAAATGATGGTAGGCCTTGATGGCCAAGATAACCTTCTTGGATTCTCCTAGTCTAACTCCTTATACCAAGCACCATCCCTGGCCTGGGCATTCCACTAGAATTCTCTTCTTCGCATACTCTATCATTGCAGAATGTTGTGTTAGCCAGTCCATTCCCAATATGACATCATATTCATGCATGCCCATCAAAATCAAATTGGCCTTGAATCCCTTGTCTCCTAGCTGCACATTGACTAACCGCATATAATATCCTAGGTTGTACCAGAGACCATGTCTTTTGATGATGATAATGAATACCAGTGATGGTGCTCTGGGATTTGATTTCCTTGTGATATGGGAATGTGTGCTTGTGTTTGAGTGTTGTTTGTGAATGATTTGTTTGATTTTTGCTCTTGCTTTCTCTATGGTCCCATGAAATAAGGGTCAAGCACATCCTACTAGCGAATCTACTAGGTGAATCCAGTAGGCAAGTCAAATAGGCAAGTTTTGGAGGCATGCATGACCAATGAGTATAGGTGGCACGTGTTGCTGACGCACAACCTAAACAGTGATATGTCAGGAAAATAGTGAACGCCACCTGACCCTTTGCATTTGTCTTCGCCAATTCTATCACCTATCAACGGCTGACCCATCGAGCCAGCCTTGCATGGGACACCTTGAGGTGCTTAAAAGCACTCATTGCCTCCTTGCGTGAAGAGTAGAGAGTATTGAGAGAGAAAATGAGAGAGAGAGAGAGGAGCTGAGTCTATAAGGGGAGAGGTGAGCCGTCAGATTTCCACCACTGCTAGAGCCCACCATTGTTGGAGGTCACAACCCAGAGGCGAAGCACATCATCGACGTCGCATGGACGTCAGAGGACACCAAAGAGCTCGTTAGAGTTGCGTTTTGCCAGCAAGCTCCATGATTCACTCTCCCTTCTTGTTTTCCACCCTGATAATATGCCATGAAATGATGAGAAAAATGTAGAGAGCAAGCTTAGGTTGATTATATGCTTGGATAATAGCTTGCATGATTATTTCGTGATTTGTGGGAGTTATTCGTGATAATAATGATTTATTGATAAATAAGGGGATTTATGAGTAAATGACATTAATCTATGTTGGGAATGTGTTATAGATGCTCTGTTATGTGTATATTCATGCCCTAAATGTGTGGAATGCATGTTTGCAAGTTTCAATGGCTTTTGCAAAGATTTCAGGGTTTCCAGTAAATGGGTTCTGTAATTCTATTTTCTGGTTTTTTGTATAAGGGTCAGGCGAGACTCAGTGGCGAATTTCCGTAGTGGGATTTAGTGGCAGGTTGAACTAGCTAGTTGAGCCAGCTGATCCTGGTGGCTAGTTTGACTGATGCATTTGGCTAACAAATTTGGCATTTCAGTGACTCAGACCCTACTTTCACCAACTTTGTTATGATTAAATAATGAATAATCCTATTGATGCATATGGACTAATAAATGATTAAATGCATGAGAAAATGATTATCAAGAACCCTGATTGTGTAAGTGAAAGTGGAATAAAAGTATGGTGATAATGATTTCCTAAAGATGAGTAGGAAATCATTGAAATGTGGTTATGAGCCCATAAATGATTAAATAAAGAGAAAATGAGTTTTGATAAGTGGTTATGAGCATAGGGTGGTTCACTGTAGCACTATAGTGTGGACAGGAGTGGAGCCTCGCCAACTGCTTATCGCTAGGTCGGTTACCTATAGCTAGGATAATACGACCTGTTTTGCTGACATAGTGTGAGTGTGTGGTTTAAGTTAGAATCAAGCTGTGTTTTGACTTATGGTTTTTGAGCCCGATTCTAGCTGAGACTTGAGTTTTGAGTTAGTTTCTAGCTGTGGTTTTGTTGTGACTTGAGATATGAATTGAATCGTGTTTTAGCTAGACTCTAGTTGAGGAATTTGCCTCTTGAGAATGCATTAAATGATTGCAAAGTTGCATGGAATTTCAAATAAGAAAAATAAAATGTTTTAAGAAGGGCATGATTTGTAAATGATTTTTTGAAGATTCTTGGTGTTCGACTTTTCAGTTTGTACCTCTTATAGTTTATGGGTTTGCTGTCGATTTTGGCTTTGGGGCATATACTAGGTAACATTGGCGTCACTCACGTGTGTTTTTTTGAATTTTTGTTTCAAGTGCATAGTTGGAGATGCAGTCTTACTCTATTACACTTCATGGAGTTACTTAGTTGCACACAGGTCTAGGTAGGAAAATTTTAATTATTTGCCTTTTTCAAAATTAATTATTTAATTGGGTAATTTCTGTACTATTGTATAACGCCAGGGTGTTACAGAGAGGTATTAGAGCATAGGTTCACTAAATGTACCAGCTTAGTGGTGTCCAGTTAATGGCTCCTTAAAGACTACACAATGAAGAATAATTGCACCTAATATGTTTGCTTGTTTGTTTGTGATGGCAGCAAGATGCTGCTCAGAGCCTGAGGCATGGGCAAGACTCCCATAGCAATTTCTAGTGGAGAACAGGACAACAACTGGGGAGGGATATGGCGGGAGCTAAGCCATATGATGTAGGGTTTCGCCCAAACTTTTGGCAAGGGCAACTCAGAAGGAGACTTATGGCTCAAGAAGTTTTGTTGTCTGGATGCGTCAACCTATACTTGCAGAGGAAAGTCAGAAGAATGTGAGGCATGGCTACAAGAGGTGGAGAAGATTCTGAATGGGATGAATTGTCTAGGAGAGAAATGGGTCAGATTGGCAGCTTTTCAGTTCATGGGCGACACTAACTAGTGGTGTAGAGCCACACATCGCACCAAGTTCCCAAACGAAGACCTACTAATGATTTCTTGGGAGGATTTTTGAGAGGTGTTCTATGAAAAGTACTTCCCTGAACATGAAAGGGACAAACTGGATAGAGAATTCTGGAATCTGAAGCAAGGCGACATGACAATGGCTGAGTATGAGGCAACCTTCACTCGATTGGAGTAGTTCTCATGGACTTTTGATACAAAAAAGCATAGGGCAAAGAGACTTATGGAGGGTTTGAGTCCAACGATCATATCGAGGGTCTTAGGCCACTAGTGCTTAGCTTTGGCAAATGTTGTGGAGTTAGCAGCTCGGTACAAGGATGACTGCAAGCTGTTCCTAGAAGAGCACTCCAGAGGTAAAGGAAAGATGTTTGTTCCATGATCTTCTACTTCTGAGAAGCCGAGCTCTGGTAGTTCTAGGAGCTCTAGCAAGAAAAGGAAAGAGCACTCAAAGTCTGTTACTAGGGGAGGACCACAGTCAGGCTGGTTCGAGCAGTGGCTCGAGAGGGAGAAGAGCTTGTTTTGTTAATGCTCGTACAGGGTATGTGGCAACGCAATGTTACCATCGGCAAAAGAACCCAGAGAAGATAGTCTATTACAACTGTGAAAAGGCTAGACATGTTCAATGAAGTTGCCTTGATCCTCCAAAGCCAATTGAAGACATGTCACACCAACCCACCAAGGGTTGGGTGTTCACCATAGCTTCTCCAATTGTCGATCCTTCTGGGGATGTTGTTGAGGGTAAAGAGTAGTAGTGTGTTGTGTGCGTTATGTTCTTTCCTCTTTTATGTGATGATTTACCTGATATTATCTCCCTCTGATGATGATGGATATTATTATGTGATATCTCGACTCGTTTCTTGGGGCTGACCAGATGGCTAGAATCCTATTCGACCTAGGGAGCTCATTTTCTTTTATCTCTGAGTCTTTTGCTGCTGAGATTAGAGACAGGCTAGCTAGATTGGCTTTTCATCTTGATGTGGTGATCTCACTAGAAAAGCACAGTTTAGCATGGAAATATCTACAAACAGTCTATGTGAAGCTGGAGACCAGAACTTCAGGGCCAGTTTGATAGTGATGAATATGTAGGAATATGACTTTATTGTGAGGATGGACTGGCTAGTACAACATTCAGCTATGATTGATTGTGCAAAGAGGAGGGTTATGGTAGAGTGTCCGGGCCAGAGGTGGTGCATGGTTTAGGGAACTAGACCAGGAGGACAGAAGAAGATAAATTCAGCAATTAAAGCCTACCGCCACTTATTTAGAGGCTACATGCGATACCTGACCACTATGACAGTGCCTTCTTCTTCTGCCTTTAGGATATAGGACATACCTGTGGTCCAAGAGTACCCTGATGTTTTTCCACAGGACCTGCTTGGAATGTCACCACACAAAGAGGTTGAGTTTCAGATTGATCTGGTGCTAGGATCTAGTTTTATCTCGAAGACTCCTTACATAATGTTATCAACTGAGCTACGGGAGCTCAGGAGGTAGCTTCAAGAGCTACTGAACAAAGGATTAATTAGACCAAGTGTGTCACCTTAGGGTGCACCAGTGCTGTTTGTCAAGAAGAAGGATGGTTTACTTTGTCTCTACATAGATTACAGGATGCTGAACCTGATCACCATCAAGAACAAGTACTCTCTACCCAGGAAATATGACTTGTTTGACCAGCTACATGGAGCTTCTATCTTTTCGAAGATCTACTTGAGATCAGGGTATCACCAGTTGTGAATCCGTGACACTGATGAACACAAGACAACATTCTAAACTTGATATGGCCATTTTGAGTTTCTAGTTATGCCATTTGGGTTAGCGAATGCACTACTGCTTTTATAGACCTGATGAACAAAGTATTCAGGCCCTACCTAGATCAGTTCTTGGTAGTGTTCATAGATGATGTGTTGGTGTACTCCCTTGATATAGAAACTCACCAGATGTATTTGAGGACTGTGCTAAAGACCTTGAGGCAACATCAACTCTACGTAAAGTTCCCAAAATGCGAGTTTGGCTGGAAGAGGTCACATTTCTTGGCCACATCATTTTAGGTGAGGGAATCAAAGTGGATCCAGCCAAAGTTGAGGCAGTCAGAAGCTGGGACAGGCCCAAAATCATGACAGAAATCAAAAGTTTCTTGGACTTGGTAGATTATTACAGGAGATTCATACGAGATTTCTCCAAGATTGTAGCACCTCTAACCAAATTGACATAGAAAGAGGTTCCTTTCATCTGGAACTAGCACTGCGAAGAGAGCTTTAATGAATTGAAGACTCGTCTACCCACATCTCTAGTGTTGACTCTACCCTATGGGAGTAGAGGTTTTGCATGTACAACAATGCTTGTGGGACAGGGTTGGGGTGTGTATTGATGCAACATGTGAGTGTGGTAGCGTATGCGTCATGCTAGCTAAAGACTCATGAGAGAAACTACCCCACCCAAGATTTGGAAATGGCTGCAGTGGTCTTTGCATTGAAAATCTAGAGACATTACCTATATAGTGAGCAGTTTGAGGTATTCACAGATCACTAGAGTCTGAAATACATCTTCACCCAGAAAGATTTGAATCTGACATAGCAAAGATGGATAGAATACCTCAAGGACTACAACTTTTGCCTGTCCTATCATCCTTGGAAGGCTAATGTAGTAACTAATGCCCTAAGCAGACACACTCATACTATGGCCAACCTAATGATCAAGGAATGGTGCTTGCTAGAGGAGTTGGTTGAGTGAAGACCTTGGAAACAATCTCAGGGACCTACTGGAGCTTGAGTGGTAAATTTATCTATTCACCTAAGATTATTAGAGGCAATTGTGGCTACTCAACAATGAGACTCTTTTGTGTAAGAGGCTTGGGCAAAATTGGAAACGGAACAAGCGCCTCACTTATCTATTGGCGTAGATGGGGGAATTAGATTTGATTTGCATCTGTATATGCCTTGAGTAGAGGAAGTTAAATATAGACTATTAGATGAAGCCCACAAGTCCAGATATACTATTCATCCAGGGAGCACCAAGTTGTACAAGGACCTAAAAAGGAATTTTTAGTAGTCTGGAATGAAGAAAGAGATTGCTGAGCATGTAGCCAAATGTGCAACCTACTAGATGGTCAAGATTGAGCACCAGAAGCCTGGAAGAATGCTGCAACCTCTAGATATTTCGACCCAGAAATGGGAGCAACTATCTATGGACTTTTTGACAAGACTACCCTAAACAAGGAGAAAGAATGATGCGATTTGGGTGATATGGATCAACTCACAAAGTCAGCGCACTTCTTGCCAATGAGAGTGAATCTCCCATTACCATAGCTGGTAGACTTGTATGTTACTGAGATAGTCCGATTACATAGGGTATCGATGTCAATCGTATCTGACAAAGACACCAGGTTTACGTTGAGATTCTAGGGGGCATTACAGGAGGCCCTTGGCACTATCCTGAATTTCAGCATGGCCTTCCACCCTTAGACAGACGAATAGACTGAGTAGACCATCCAGATTCTGGAGGATATGTTGCAAGCTTGTACTCTAGACTTCAAAGGGAGCTATGAAGAATACTTTCTATTGATTAAATTCACCTACAACAGTCATCACTCCAGCATCGATATGGCACTATATGAGGCATTGTATGGGAGACCTTGCAGGACACCTACTTGATGGGATGAGGTGGGCAAGAGGCAGCTCATGGGCCCAGAGATTGTGTAGTAGTACGTTGAGAAAGTGGATCTGTTCAAAAAGAGATTGGCCACTGCATAGAGCAGGCAGAAAAGTTATGCTGATGGCCGTAGGGTGAACCTCTTCCCCTTTCCCTTGGGGTACTCCTCTAGGAATAGTCGACGATCATCTTTATAATGGGCCGCCAGCTCCACTACATCAACCAAAGTCTAGCATTGTTGGTCGAGGACCTTTGTTCTGAGCACTAGATGCAGCCCTTCCACAAACTTCTTTGTTCGGCACTTCTCAGTGTCAAATGACTATGTGAACTATTCCAGCCGATGGAATGTGGCTTCATACTCTATCATGGACATGTTACCCTACTTCAGGTTCCGAAAGTCTCAGTCTATCCTATCTTTCTCATGCTCTAGGAAGCACCTTTCATAGAACACATCTCAATAATCCTCCTAGGATATCATCAGCATGTCAGAGTTAGGGAACTTCATCCAATGTGTGGCTCTTCACCACTAGTCAGCTTCTGCTTTTAGCTGAAATGTGGCCAACTGCATCCACTTCTTTGTCAGGCATTCCATCCCTTCTAGAATCTTCTCAACCTTTAGGAGCCATACTTCGTTGTCCTCTAGTGTGCCACAACCATCAAAAGTCACTGCGATCAACCGACAAAACTACGTGATCTAAGGGTCCCTTTGGCTCCTTCCTTGTTACCACCTCCGAGGGACTGGACCAGCCCTCGCATTATATCTCCAAGCTCGTGGTGCATCTCTGTCTAGGCATTACCACACTAGAATTGGAAGTTGATGTCCTCCCTCAGCCTCTACCTTTACCAAGTGGCATTTCTCTGCCACCAAAAAGAGCACAAATACAAAAGTTAGGTGCTAACTATGCTATTTGTGCAGTCCTATGGAGCTACTAATCTGGACACCACCAAAGTAGTGCACTCAGTGTAACCTAAGCTTTGATACCACTCTATCACGCCCTGCAAAGCATGACTTACAAGCAAGCAAGTACCAATTCTACGCAAAAATAATTAAAGCAAAAACTAACTAATATTAACAATAAAATTCTATTTAACCACCTAGAAATTGTGTGCAGCCAAGCATGAGTGACTTGAGTGCCACCAGAGTCACCTAGTACTCAAAAACACATAACTACCAACTTAATATTAACAAAACACCAACAAAAACACATGAGTGACCTCAAGTCACCTAGTACGTGCCACCAAGAAAACCAACAGAAAACCACAAAACTACCAACTTCAATACTCAAAATTCGGACATTAGCAAAATCTATTCAAAAAATTCTCCAAGCAATTTCTTTTAAATCATGCTTTTCTCAAAATTATTTTCTTTCTAAAATCTTATGCAACTTTGAAACTACTTTTAGGCATTCAGGAGAAACACATCCATAACTAGAATCCAACCCAAACACAAGTCCTTGCAAAGCCCAAATAACAAATCACGGCTAGAACTAGTCTAAATCACAAATCTCGTCACAGCTAGAATCTGGCTAAAACTACAAGCCAAAACTCAAGTCGATTCTAACTTAAAACCAACACATATCTTGAGTCAAACCTAGTAGTGTCACCTTAGCCAAAGGTGACCAGGCCACAAGCAGTTGGCGAGGTAGCAACCCAGACCCCATTGTACTACTACGATGAACCTTCTCATGCTGGGGGTGTGACCACCTCGGTCAACAGACCTCACTTAATAACTTTTATTTCTCATAAACACGGGGATGCATTTTCTTAACGCCGCAAGTGGTGTCCAAACTTCGTCCCTAGGCCTAGCCAACACCGGCAAATAAGGTAACCTGGTCTCTTTCACTTGGGCCCCAAACCTCAGCAACCACGCCTTCGGATGGTACCTTTTTCACTTGGGTCGCCAACCCATATGTTCTCTACCCTACTATTACACGGATCTAGAACAACATAGAAATCCTTTTTAAACATGCAGTTATCCTTTCAAAACCATTTTCTAAACAATTTCATTACAAGAATTCTTTTCCAAAAATCATTATGTAAAGCATCAAAATTTCCACTAAAAACAATCTTATTAAAGTAGCAAAATAAGGCCATTAAGAGTAAACTTAAAAATTCAAGACTTAATGGCCCAGGGACCTATTACAGTAGATTGAACTAGCTCGACATATTGGATTCATCCAGCTTACCGAAATCCGCTAATTTGGGATACCGAATTCATCTGGTATGTGGAACCCGACGACTGTCAGAAAAACAACCATCTAGCCAAAGGTCGAGATCACCAGAATGAGACCCTTGGACAGACCCATTTCTAGTGCTCCACAAATCTTACAAAAATCTACATTCCTAGCATGCCAAGTCTACTTTTATTTGGGACAAATTTCATTAAAATCCATTAATTGTAGACCGAGATATCAAAATCAAAAGGCGAAGAACTCATTTAATATCATTGTAGCACGATTATGAAAATCTTATGAAAAATCCATCAAAATTTCTTGATAAATTGTTGGAAAATTGTGGATATTCCAAACATACTCAAATCTAACTACTCTAGCCATTTCTCATGATTTTAAACCAAAAATTCACATCATCCATACATAGTTTGTTTTAAAAAGAAAGGGAAATCGAAGGGGACACGTACCCAATTGAGGTCTTCGACGAACCCTCACCCTCTCCGGCAAGCTCACCACAACCATCGCTATCTCCCGAGCTCGTCCAACCTTCGACGAGTCGTCCTTCCTTAGCAGCCACCACTCTTCGGCCCTTGGCCTTCTCTCCCTCTCTTTCTTCTTTCTCTTGTTTCTCTACTCTCACTCTCTTTCTTTGGCTGCCTCTCTCCCTCGGTCAACTGCCATCGATGCCATCTCACCCTCCCCTTTAAGGTTGTCGCTCGCATGTTGTCGTTCGACAACAACAATCACCAGAGATCTCGACAAATCTAAGATTCGTCATGGCAGAAGGCTACAAGTGGCATGGCATGCATAGTGAATGGCGGCCTATGCTGTGCAGCACTGTGTAGAGCTGACTTCTCCCGTCCTAGTCCCACACACACACGTGGGTTACAAAATGCCAAGATACCACACAATGGGGGAATTACTAAAGCTAATTTTTGGCACAAAAGAGGGATTACCACATAGATCAACATTAATTCACAAATTGTCCAGATTACAATAGATAATAATACATTATTCTAGATAATCGGTCTGCCGATCTATGAAGCCAAAATACAATTGGGTTAAACTAGGCACAGAAGTTACATTATCAAATATTAATTTCTCAATTAAGAGATTACTAGAAAGATATTTTTAAAAGGAAGAAGTTTTCAAAGAAGTAAAAAGGGGATCATCTTGTTCCAATATCTTCCTCTTTGAGGCCATCTTTTTCTTTGGACCAATTCTAGCTACCATGAAGTTGTCAACAAGGGGTTGGCAAGGAGCACACAATCTGACAAGGAGAAGAAAAATTTTGGAGGGAAACACCACAAGAGGTACATCAAGAGGACAAGCTCCGATAACAACCCAAGAGAAATTGTCAAGATTTGGTGATATTCACCAAGAAAATCACTACATCACTGAGAATAGGATGTGGAAAGAGAAACCCACCGAGGAATGGAAAAAGGAAAGTGTGTGTGAGGGTGTAGAAGAGGAAAAGTGAAGAAAAAGAAAGAGAGGACACTTACATGGGGCATGATTTAGCGCTTACCGTGCCAAAGTGGACGTCCACACGAACGTTCGAAAACTTCTTAAGATGAAAGTAACACTCAAAACGTCTGTTGCAGACGTTCGAAAACTTCTGTCCCAAAAGCTCCATCAAGTGGACATTTGCTTGAATGTCTATTTAATGATGGAAAATTAGAAAAAATATGTAAAATTATAGAAAAATAATAATAAATAGGTTCAACTTAATTTGAAAACACACACACACATAACCAAGTAAACACAGAAAAACTAACAATCACATAGCCTACGATTGCCTGAGCTTCTTCTTATGCTTATGAATGCATCCTTAAGTGAAAATGTAACGCCCCAGTACTACACAACAGTACTGAAGCTACTCAACTATTCAATTAAATATAAATAAGGCAATTAAATAATTAAAAGTAACTACCCAACCCTATGTGCGACTAAGTAACTTCGAGAATCGCACTAGAGCAAGACTGCACCTCCAATATGCACCGAAAAAAAACACAGGTAAAACATGTGTGAGTGACATCAAAGTCACCCAGTATGTGTCTGTAGACACCCCAATATGCTTGCAAATTGACCAAACCCTAACAAGATTCTAAAAAACCCCAAATAAACCAAATAAAACTCTAAAACCAAACAAAACCCTAGGAAAACCCTAGGGAAACCCTAGAAAACTAAACAAAACCATAAAACCCTAGAAAAACCCTAAAACCTAGGTTAAACCCTAATCCAAACCTTAAACACTAGGTTAAGACCTAAATTAAATTCAAACCATAAGTCAAACCCTAAACCATAAGTCAAAACCTTAAACCATAAGTCAAACTCAAACAACCTTAACCACTTCCGACATCCCTTCAACAACCTTAACCACTTCCCACTTCCCTCCAACAACCTTAACCACTTCCCACCTCTCTCCAACAACCTTGACCACTTCCCACTTCTCTCCAATAACCTTAACCACTTCCCACTTCTCTCCAACAACCTTAACCACTTCCCATTTCTCTCCAACAACCTTAACCACCTCCCACTCTAACCATAACAACCAACCAAGCCATTTGGAAGCCTATAAATAGCCCCATTTGCAAGTGAAAAAGGACTTTTGGGGACTTTTGGAAAATTTGAGAGGAGTGCTCCCCAAGCCATTTCCTCCCAACCAAAGCAACTAGGGAGTTCCTGGAGCAAGAAGGAAGCTTGTGGAGGTGAGAAACCAGAGTTCTCAGCCATCTCCAACGAGCTTTGGTGGCCTTCAGCGAGCTCCAACCATCCACTCCACTGCCAGACCAGGTACGCCCTTCTAAGACCTCTATTCACTTCAATTTTAGCTTCCTGGATCTCCCTCTTCCTTTCCTTTGTGATTCCAATCGAGCCAAAGGTCTCCTCTGGTCGGAATCGCGTTTCCAGGCCTCGCCGGAGTCATTTTCCAGTGGCCTAGGTGGGGTTGCTAGTCCAGGACGTGATCCTGGCTCTAGAGTGCTCGAACCTCCTTCCCAAACCTCCCTCTTGCTTCTCCACCCATCTAAACCCCGTTCTAGTCGTTGTGGAGGCCTCCAACAGAAGATCGCCAGAATCACGATGTTCTCGCTAGGTTTGAGGATGGGGAAGTGTCCCATTCTCGCTTCTGGAAGAGGAGAAATGCTCCGCACATCATCCCCAAGCTTCTTGGACCTCTGGATCACGCGCTACAGCCCTCCAATAGCCCTTTTCTTCTCTGGTGCTGTCACTGGAGTGCCCCGACGATGAGGGGGACGGGTAGCCCACTCCAGCCGTTAGCTTCTCGATCTAGACTGCTAAATCATCTCCTCTTCTTCCATTCTTGCTTCCCGAGAGGTCTGATCTTAGATCAGGCCATGAGATGGCCTCTGAGTGTCCCTCTAGCGGTCGTCGACGGCGGAGTTCCGTCGCCGGCGGCCGTCGATTCTTTCTCTTTAAAAAAAAAAGTTTTCTTTGATTAAATTTCTGAAACTTTTGTTTTGTTACATTTAGGTCTTTTTTGTCTTACTAGTAGGTCCTTTTCTCTTACAATTGGGTTCCTTGCATTTTTATTATATCGTTTGAATAAAGTTTTGTTTGAAAATATTGCAATGTGCCCCCTGAGCTTCATTAAAATAACTCTAGATGCATATTTCTCTGGTTAAATTGCATTGTAACCCCTGAATTTTACTGAAACTCTTCTGAATGCATATTTCTATGATTAAATTGTATTTAAACCCCTGAACTTTACTGAAACTCTTCTAGATGCATATTTCTCTAGTTAAATTGCATTTTAGCCCCTGAACTTTACATATTTCACACTAAACGCATGTTTTCTAAGGTAAATTTGCATGTCAACCCCTGAAACTTTCTGTTTTCAGACAAGGACTCTTTTTCTTGCATATTTTACCTGAATTTCCACAGAATTGCATTCAATGCATGTTTTGATGGCAGAATTGCATTTTGACCCCTAGGAACCTTCAATTTGACCAAAAATGCACAAATTTACACATTTGACCCCAGATTTCTTCAAAATTACATGAAATGTGTTTTTCTATGTATTTTTACTAATTTAACTTCAGAATTTCAGTTTTCACACAGAATTTGGGTATTTTGCACAAAAGCCCTTGGAATTTTCATCTTTACACTCACATTTGCATTTTGCATATTTTATTGCACTTTTTCATACATATTTTCTCCTTTTTTTTTCCTTACATCATGCACGCATTTCAAACTCATTTCAAGCTTGGTTTTCTCATCGTTTCCCAGATTTCTTCCGATTTCCACATTTTTTTATTTAATTTGGCTTTTCATCACCAGAGGGTGTACATTAATAAGCATAACCATGCCGACATTGTCCCGAATGAAGATTATTTTCCCTAATTTGATTTTCTCAGATTTACTCAAATTTTCGCTGATTTGCGAGACACTTTCTGAAAATTTCTCGATTTTCACGATCTTTCTCATCGCCCATGGGCGTACAATAAAGCAGCATTCTCAATGCCTACATTTGTCCCTCGGATTAACTTTTTCCCTTTATTTCTTTTCTTATCTTTGATTTGGCATGTTCTCCTGTCATCTTTAGCATACACATTCAAAATAGGCAAGCACACACCCAATAGACCATTGGCAAGTAGGAAACCTAAAAAGACCGAGTTCCTCGGGCGCATGGGGGTGCCTAGCCCCTTCCCCTTGCGTAACAAGAATCATTACCCTTTCTCTGGCCCACATTGATTTATGCACTACATCGACTAGGCACGAAGCATACATGTTTTCTTCATCTTGTTTTCTTTCGTGTTTGGTTTTCCTTGTCTTTCCATCAAAAGACTAGGTGGCGACTCCTTTCTTATCTTTCCTTGGTGTTTCCGAGTCTAATCTTCTTCTCCGGATTCACCATCTTCGTCGTGATCGTATCGGGACTCCTTGTGTGTTTCCACGCACCGATAAAGAGAGTCGTGCAGGGTTCCATCGGCATGGTCATAGGAACTGGCGAGTCCGCTGGGGATAACCAGATTCTGGCTTCATTTTGGTTTTCTTACTTGTCTATGGTCTATATACTTCATGTTTGTTTGCTTGTTCTATTTGCTTGTACGTATTTGATTGAACATGCTTTTTTGTATCTTTTTACACTATTGCTATGCCACCGCACATGCACATGACCTAATTCATGCTTTTTTTGTCGATACTTGCTTTTATTCACCTACTTGTGAGCACTACACTAGCACATGCCATGTTTATGCCTTTTGCTTGTTGTTTGACTTTTTGGATGCCATGATTGTGTGTTTTTTCCCTTTATTTGAATTTTCCATGACTAGGAAAGTAGAGACATGTTTTCCTCCCTATCTGGTTAAAATAAAACACAACAACTCAGATAAACAAATAATAAGGCATAACTAGAGACAAATGCTCACAAATCCCAATGGTTTAATAAAATGCAAGTAAAAGACACAAAAACATATTGCATGAATGATCATTTTAGAAAGCATGCATCTTCTCCTCTGAGTCTACCCACAGTTTATGAAGGACAATTCTAGTAGCCCGCTATATAGCTTTAGCGTAGGGCGTGTTGCTAGTTTGTCCCCCCTTGTCTAGGGTCGCGTCGGTGCTAGTAGAGGGTACAACTCCATGCTACTGCAGGAGACCAGGCCACCAACGCACCACCTGTTCACTGCCTGTGCTTTGGCCAGGATTTAGAACGGGAACCTTACTTTTCTGACCCGAGTCTAAACCTAAAACCCATGAGTGCGTCTGTGACCATGCCGACCCACAAGGGAGAAGGCGGATCACAGCCATGCCTCGACTGGCAAAATGCGCAAGGAAAAGAAAAGAAAGGAAAAAGAAAGGAGTCGCCACCTAGTCTTTTAATGGAAA